>PVIC010047548.1:0-13818 GCA_004025085.1 Thryonomys swinderianus | reverse complement strand
GCTGGCCCTGAGCTCACTATGGTGCCCAGGCAAGCCGCCGCGAACTCAGCAATCCTCCTGTCTCTGCCTCCCGAGTGCTGGGATTACAGGCGTGAGCCACCACGCCCAGCATTATATGTGGTAACCGGGGATCGAACTCAGGTCCTTGCGCTTGCAAGGCAGGCGCCGGAACCACTGAGCTAACCCTCCGGCCCTAATTTTTTTTTTTTTTTTTTTTTTAGACAGGGTCTTACTTTGTAGTTCAGGGTGGCCCTGAGCTCACTATGTAGCCCAGGCAAGCCTCAAACTCAGCAATCCTCCTGCCTCTGCCTCCCAAGTGCTGGGATTACAGGCATGAGCCACCACGCCAGGCATTATGGTGTAGGTAATTGATTGCTAGTGGGCGTGAGTCATCATGCCCAGCATTGTGGTGTATGATTACTGGGGGTTAAATTTGAGACCCTGAACTTGCTAGGCAGATGCCAGAACCACTGAGCTAAATCCCCAGCCCCTTAATGTTTAATTTTTTTTTTTTTTTTTTTTTTTTTGCTTTTTGAGACAGGGTCTCGCTTTGCAGTTCAGGCTGGCCCTGAGCTCACTATGGTGCCCAGGCAAGCCGCCGCGAACTCAGCAATCCTCCTGTCTCTGCCTCCCGAGTGCTGGGATGACAGGCGTGAGCCACCATGCCCGGCATTGTGGTATGCGGTGTTGATTGTTGGTGGGCGTGTCTCCACGCCCAGCATTATATGTGGTAACCAGGGATCGAACTCAGGTCCTTGCGCTTGCGAGGCAGGCACCGGAACCACTGAGCTAACCCTCCGGCCCCTTTAATGTTTAATTTTGAGACAAGTTCTCATTAAATGCCCAGGCTGGGCTCAAATTGTGGTCCTCCTGCTTCAGAATGTGAGAGTGCTGGGATCACAGGTGGGCCACTACTCCTAGCTTCTGTTGTCTTTTCTCTTTATCTAGAGTGTTTCCTGTATAGAAAAACCAAGGTAAATAGCAATATAGTAAAGACTTGACAAAGTTGAGTGTGAGGATGCTGTCTGCTTTTACTACATGCTCATAATATTTCATAATAAAAAGTCCCTACTAGCTGAGCATGATGGGATTTACCTGTAACCCAGCTATCCAAAGGCTAGGAACTCTTTATTTAAATTTAATTCATTTCATTGGTACATTTTATATACACATTATGATCACAATCATCATTGAGAATTTTACCAGTACATGACATGACTTAATTCTCATCTTTCCCATTCTGCTGCCCACTCTATAAGTCCCTACCCTTATATACATTAGCTTTGTTTTCTTTTTTAACCATCAAATTTTTTCTTTCCCTTCTTATCACTGAACTCATTTTCCCTTTGAATATTATCTTACTATTTCACAGTATCTATCATACATTCTAGAACTTGTTTACACCTTCAGTTTCTCATACCAGAGAAAACATATGGTATTTACACATCTGTGACCTGTTTACTTCACTTATGAGTATGTCCCCAAGGTATGTCCATTTGAGTATAAATGAGTCAAACTTATTCTCTATGGCAAAGTAATACCCCGTTTTAAAAAATGCATCTTTATCCAGTCTCCTGTTGATGAGCACTTGAACTGTTTCTAAGATTTAGCTATCACAAACTGAGCTGCTGTAAACATGGGTCCACATATGTCGCTCTGATATGAATTTTTTAGTTCTTTTGTGTATATACCTAACGGGAATAGCAGGGTCAAATGGGACTTTGAGGAGTTTCCACACTGATCTCCACAGTGGTTGCACCAGTCTACATTCCCACCAACAGTGGACAAGGAGGGTTCCTTCCTCCCCGCAGTCAGAGGCTAGGAATTCTAAGGTTGAGGTGCTGGCATCTAGCGAGGACCCTCTTTCTGGGTCATCCCAGACTGGAAAGCAGAAAAGTCTGAGTGCTTTTTTCCCATGCAGAAGGCCCTGGATTCTAACCATAGCACTGAAGACAAAACAAAACAAAAACCCTAATGTGTGTGTGTGTGTGTGTTTTTTAAAAAGCCCTGTGGTTGAATGGGTTATCTTTGATGTGTATGGTTCCTTTTAGACTTTTGACCAACCTAAGAACAGCCAAGATATGGTTTGTTCTTTAAAAAGCCTTCCACAGAGGGCCAGGGATTTAGCTCAAGTGGTACTGCACCTACCTTGGAAGCATGAGGGCCTGAGTTCGATCCCTGGTACCACAAAAAAAAAAAACACACACACACACACACACACACACACCCCAAAAAAAGCCTTCCACAGGGCCGGAGGGTTAGCTCAGTGGTTCCAGTGCCTGCCTCACAAGCACAAGGTCCTGAGTTCCATCCTAGTAACCACATACAATGCTGGGCGTGATGACTCACGCCCACCAGCAATCAATACCACATACCACAGCACCGGGCGTGGTGGCTCACACCTGTAATCCCAGCACTCAGGAGGCAGAGACAGGAGGATTGCTGAGTTCGAAGTTTGCCTAGGCTACATAGTGAGCTCAGAGCCAGCCTGAACTACAAAGCGAGACCCTGTCTCAAAAAAAAAAAAAAAAAGCCTTCCACAGGCCAGAGATTTAGTTCAGTGGTCACAGCGCCTGCCTAGCAAGTACAAAGTTCCTGATTTGATCCCAGTAACCACATACAGCAATACAGGGCGTGGTGACTCACACCCACCAGCAATCAGTACTAGTTCTACAGTGAGGGATGTGGTGGCTCATGCCTGTAATCCCAGCACTCGGGAGGCAGAAGCTGGAAGATTGCTGAGTTCCAGGTTTGCCTGGGCTACAGAGTGAGTCCAGGACCAGCCTGAACTACAAAGCAAGACCCTGTCTCAAAAAAAAAAAAAGCCTCCCATAGCACACTCACCATGGGGCAGTAAGTAGTTCATATGTCTCCCTGTCCAGCAGTTAGGAACTATTACCCAACTCCAGAACTGTTTTATCCCAAACTGAAACTCTGAACACATTAAGCAAGAATTTATGTGGGGGCCAGGGATTTAGCTCAGTGGTTCCAATGAGCCTTCCTAATAAGCACAAGGTCATGGGTTCGATCCCTGGTACAAAACAAAACAAAAATTCATGTGAACGTGTACTAGTTAAAAAAAATAAAAAGAATTCTTCAACCCTCCCTTAATCAAAAGTTTTAAGTTTTTCATCAGTAAACAGCCGACTTCACTAGAAAGAATATTTTTGTTAGAACTCATTTACACCTTCAGTTTCTCATATCAGTTCATAAGAGCTGGTTATTACCTCAATCTTTGGTACAATAAATGTGAATTCAGGATGAATAGGAATTTTTTTTTTTTTTTTGAGACAGGGTCTCGCTTTGTAGTTCAGGCTGGCTCTGAGCTCACTATGTAGTCCAGGCAAGCCTCAAACTCAGCAATCCTCCTGTCTCTGCCTCCCGAGTGCTGGGATTACAGGCGTGAGCCACCATGCCCGGCACGAATTTTTTTTTTGAGACAAGTCTCAGTATGTAGTTCAGGTTGGCTCTGAACTCACTGTGTAGCCCAGACTATCCTCAAACTTGAAGTCCTCCTGCCTCTGCCTCCCAAGCACTGGGATTATAGGCCTGTGTCACCATGCCCAGCTGAGATTTCTTTTTTACTTCATTTCAGCCCAAACATTTTTTTTCTGGAGTAATTCTGTTCTGTGTCAGGGGGTAATTTACTTCATTTTACCTCGTATTCTAGGTTCCAAGTTGTCCCTAGCATGTTCCTAATAGAATTCTATACATATAGAGAGCCTGGATTGCTCCTCACCTAGGGACCTTGAGGCATGGGCAGTCCTATGCTATTGTAATTTAAAAGAATACATGTACATACCCATGTACTTAGTGTACATCCCAGTTTCCAAAACCCTTGAGTCTGCAAAATGATTGACTTCATAGGCCAGTGAGACTCATGGATGGGGTCTCTAGGATAGCCTGAGGACAGGGGCTGGTGCCTAGGGGAATGACCAGTGATGTCCTCAGTCATCTTTGTACAATAGAGTCTCCATCAAAACCCAGATGGGCTGGGTCTGGGACTTTCAGGCGATTGACTGCATGCAGAGGTGTTTGCAGATGGTGCACTGAAGAGGATGTGAAAGCTCTATGTCCCTGCCCACATGCTTTTCCCTGTCCACATCTGCCTTCTGGCTCTTCACCTTTATGCTCTATAATGGCCTTTATAATAAATGGATAAATGTTAGTAAAATATTTCCTTGAATTCTGTGAGTTGCTTAAGGAGATAAGCAAACTGGTGGTGGAGGGGGGTGGTGTGACTCTTGACTTACAGACTATAGGTCAGAAGCACAAGTCACAACCTGGGGCTATGATTGGCATCTAAAGTGGAGTTAGTCTGTGGGACCAAGCACTCAACCTGTGCAGTCTGAGGCTGTCTCCAGGGAAGCAGTGCTAGAATTGAGTTATTTTACAGGACATCCAGTTGGTAGGCACTGGAGAATTGCTTGATGTTGGGGAGAAAGCCCACATCAGATGTCAGAAATACATTGTATGACATAACAGTGGGAGAACACTGGGAATTTTCTTATCCCCAGAAGCCCTGTAAGCTGTGGATGTAGCTCAGTGCTAAAGTGCTTGCCTAGCTTTCAAGAGGCCCTGGGTTGCATCGCTAGTGCTGGGGAGAGGGTATAAAAAGCCCCTGTGAGCAGTGCACTTTATTACACTTTCTTTGCAGTAGTCCTAGGTTGGAATATAGGGTACTTTTAAGTAATGGGAATGTCAATGTGTCAGCTCTTAATCTGCCTGCCTGCCTTCCTCCCTTCCTTGAGGTTGCTGAGGACCAAACCCAGGGCCACTTTGTGGTAGACATGTACTCTACTACTGCGTTATATCTCCAGCCCAAGTACTTTCTATTTTTAAAAAGAAATCTATTTCACAATTATGAAGTAACGTGTGGTTTTTACTACAATATACATCTTTGTTTGGGTGGACTTCTTTGAGAACATAACACCATTTAGCTCATGCTTTCTGTGCAAGAATGAAATATGAGTTTAGAAAACTCAATATTATCTGTCAAAACATAGGCTTTAGTATACCTGAGCCCATGACTAATCAGCTTTATGTCTTTGGAATAGTTTCTTTACTCAAAGCCTTGCTTTTTCACAAACATAAATTGTGTGTAGCATCCTTGCCTTGTGGGTTAGTAAGAAAGTCAGAAGAGTTATCTCTTTTTTTGCTTTTTGGAGACAGGGTCTTGTTTTGTAGTTCAGGCTTGCCCTGAGCTCACTATGGTGCCCAGGCAAGCCGCCGCGAACTCAGCAATCCTCCTGTCCCTGCCTCCCGAGTGCTGGGATTTCAGGCATGAGCCACCACGTCTGGCACTGTGGTATGCGGTGTTGATTGTTGGTGGGCGTGAGTCTCCACGCCCAGCATTATATGTGGTTTCCGGGGATCAAACTCAGGTCCTTGCGCTTGCAAGGCAGGTGCCGGAACCACTGAGCTTAACCCTCCGGGCCAGAAGAGTTGATCTTTTGTCTGCAGCCTCCTATTTATCCACTATATACCAGGCTGTAGACAGAGATGAAGCAGATGCAGTCTCTGCTTTTGAGGAGTTCATGTCAAAGGAAAAAGTGATAGGATAAAGGATTATACTAGGAGTAAGAGCAAGTTTCCTTTATACTTAAAGGGTGATTAGGTTTTTGTTTTTATTTTGTTTGCAGTGCCCGGGCTCTAACTCACAAACTTGCACTTGCAAGGCAGGTGGTGGCGCCACAGAGCTAAATCCCCAATTCATAAAATTAAATGTTTTGTTTTTGCAGTACGGAGTGGGGATTGAACCCAGTGCTCAGATACATCCCTAACTCTTTTTTGTGTGTGTTTGTTTGTTTTTTGGTTTTTATTTTGTACTGCAGATTAAATTTGTGACCTTGTACCAGAACCATTGAACTAAATACTGGCCCTGTGACTGGTATTGTTTTTGGGTTTTTTTTGAGAAAGGGTCTTGCTTTGTAGTTCAGGCTGGCCCTGAGCTCACTATGTAGCCCAGGCAGGCAAGCCTTGAACTCAGCAATCCTCCTGCCTCTGCCTCCCAAGTACTGGGATTACAGGCATGAGCCACCTTGCTCAGCACTGTGGTATATGGTACTGATTGCTGGTAGGCATGAGTCACCATGCCCAGTGTTCTTGTATGTGGTTACCGGGATTGAATGCAAGACCTTATGTTTGCGAGGCAAGCGCCAGAACCACTGAGCTAAATCTCCAGCCCCTGTGATTTGTATTTTAAAATTTTAATTTTGTTTCAATACTAGAGATTGAGCCCAGAACCTGGCTGAACTATACTCCCAGCCCTTTTATATTTATTTTGAGACAGTGTCTCATTAAGTCACTAAGACGCTCAGGCTTGGTGGAATTTGAAATCCTGCATCAGTGTTGCAGAGTACTGGGATTCTAGGCACATACCACCACAACCAGCTTCTAAATTCTTGTTTTACTTTCCTGCCTCCTCCTTTTAGACATGCTAATTACTAGACTAGAACTCATCTATTTCAGAAGAAACCTTTGTTTTAATCAAATGCTTCCTTTCTATTTAGCTCCAAAACCTTGGAATCAATCTAGCAAACATTGGATTCAGCACTGTGACCATGGAATCTGACAAGTTCATTTGTGTTCGAGAGAAATTCGGAGAGCAGGCACAAGTGGTGATTATTGACATGAGTGATCCAATGGCACCTATCAGATGTCCTGTCTCTGCAGAGAGTACCATCATGAATCCAGCCTCTAAGGTGATAGCTCTAAAAGGTAAGCCTGAGAGACCTTAGAAAAAATGTTATCTTACTGTAGCTGCTTTGTCACCTTAAATATTAGGCAAGTGTCAGTAAATTCACAGTCAAGTGTCATAAGTGATATGCAACTTGATACCAATAGTTTTAGTAAAAGTGGTACTTAGTGCTAATAGGGGCACTGAACCTAACTGTTGGTGAGATTGTAAAGAGGTACAGCCAGTAGAGACCCTATGGAAGTCAGTGTAGAGCCTCCTCAAAAAACTAAAAATAGAAGCACCATACGACCCACCTGTACTACTCCTGGGTACATACCCTAAGGAATCAGAAGGTAGGATAGAGATACTGGCACACCTGTGTTTATTCGGACACAATTCATAACAGCCAATATGTGGAACCAGCTAAGATGCTATCAGTAAATGGATAAAGAAAATATGGAATGTATACAAAATGTAGTATTTATTCAGCTATAAAAAAGAACAAAATCATATCATCTGCAGGAATATAGATAGAACTGAAGATCATCATGTTAGTGAAATAAACTAGGCTCAGAAGGGTAAATATCACATTTTCTCTTATGTAGAATCTAACAGGAATAAAGGTGACACGAAAATAGAAGGGAAGGCTGGGGATTTAGCTCAGTGGTTTCAGCATCTGCCTTGCAAGTACAAGGTCCCAAGTTTGATCCCCGGTACCACATATCACAGTACCGAATGTGGTGGCTTGCACCTGTAATCCCAGCACTCAGGAGGCAGAGGCAGAGGCAGAGGTAGAAGGATTGCTGAGTTCCAGGCTTGCCTGGAGCTCAGGGCCAGCCTGAACTACAAAGTGAGACCTTGTCTCAAAAACAAAAGAAGACACTGAGAAAAGGGAAAGGGAATCAGTGGGCTAGAGCAGAAAGTAATGAGGAAGAAGATAATCAGAATAGTTGCATCTATGAATGGAAATGCTACAGTGAAACCCATTATTCTGTGTAATCAATATGCACTACTAAAAGAAAAATACTCCTGGGCTGGAGATTTAGCTCAGTGGTTCTGGCGCCTGCCTCACAAGCGCAAGGTCCTGAGTTCGATCCTGGTAACCACATACAATGTTGGGCATAGTGACTCACGCCCACCAGCAATGAATACCACCTACCACAGTGCCAGGCGTAGTGGCTCATGCCTGTAATCCCAGCACTCAGGAAGCAGAGACAGGAGGATTCTGAGTTCCAGGCTTGCCTGGGCTACCTAGTGAGCTCAGGGCCAGCCTGAACTACAAAGCAAGACCCTGTCTCAAAAAAGAAAAAGAAAAGAAGAAAAAGACCACCAGGTATACATCTGCAGTTGAACAAGCTGGATTTATTACTGTTGGAGTGATAGAGAATACACACTTTGGAAAAGTGGGGGAATATCTCAGTAAGGAAATGTTAGAACATTTTATAGAATTTGGGCTATAGTTGATTTGGAAGATGGTCTAAGGAAGCAAGGGTTTGCTGTAGATTGGATGCTCTCAGAATGTGAGGATAATTTTATAATCAGGCATCTCAAGAAATCTTACGACCCTATTAGGAACATTAAAAGAATTAAAAGAATCATAGAGTAACATATGTGCACCCATGTTCATAGCAGCTCAGTTTGTGAAAGCTAACTCTTGGAAACAACCTAAATGGCTATCAACTGGAGACTGGATAAAGAAGATACAGGGTTTTTTAAAAATATAAAATGGAGTATTACTCTGCCATAAAGAACGATAAGTTTGAATCATTTATACTGAAGTGTACACACCTTGAGGACATACTCATAAGTGAAATAAATAGGTCACAGATGTGTAAAAACTGTATCTTTTCTCTGGTATGAGAATCTGTAGATGTAAATGAGTTCTAGAATCTATGATTGATATTATGAAATAGAAAATATTAAAAGGGAAAAGGTAGAGGTAAGTAACAAGGGGAAAGAAAAATATGCTTAAAAAAGGAAACAGGGCTAGAGATTTAGCTCAGTGGTTCCAGCGCCTGCCTCGCAAGTGCAAGGTCCTGAGTTCGATCCTGGTGACCACACAGAATGCTGGGCGTGGCGACTCACACCCATCAGCCATGAATACCACATACCACAGTGCTGGGCGCGGTGGCTCATGCCTGTCGTCCCAGCACTCGGGAGGCAGAGACGGGAGAATTGCTGAGTTCGAGGTTTGCCTGGGCTACATAGTGAGCTCAGGGCCAGCCTGAACTACAAAGCAAGACCCTGTCTCAAAAAAAAAAAAAAAAAAAAGGGAAACAAAGCATATGTATATTAGAGGAGGCAAGGGGTTGTAGGGTGGCTAGGGTAATGAGAAAAATGAGAATTAGTGCTCGCTTCGGCAGCACATATACTAAAAATGAGAATTAAATCATGTCATATACTGGTACATATTCTCAATATGGAGTGTGATCATTATGTGTATATAAAATGTACCAATAAAGAGTTCAATTTAAAGAAAAATAAATCTTATGAATGAGAGAAGGATAAACCTGTGAGTGGTAAAGTAGCAGCAGCATTCTGGCTATGAGAGAGGAGTGTTAGTTGCTGGGCTGCCCAGTAGTAGCCCTGTTTCTGTCTGTACTTGGACAAAATTCTGAAGAAGCCTTATTTTATCTTTTTTTTTTTTTTTTTTTTTTTTTTTTGAGACAGAGTCTCACTTTGTAGTTCAAGGCTGGCTCTGAGCTCACTACATAGCCCAGGCAAGCCTGGAACTCAGTAATCCTCCTGTCTCTGCCTCCCGAGTGCTGGGATTACAGGCGTGAGCCACTGCGCCCAGCACTGTGGTATGTGGTGTTGATTGCTGGTGGGCGTGAGTCTCCACACCCAGCATTGTATGTGGTTACCAGGGATCGAACTCAGGACCTTGCGCTTGTGAGGCAGGTGCCGGAACCACTGAGCTAACCCTCCGGCCCTATTTTATCTAATTTTATCCTGATCTCAGAAGGCCCTTGTCTGAGGCTGTCGTTCTGTGAGATGGTTTCTATCTGGCAGAAGAGCAGCATGGCCTATCTGTGTCAGGCCAGGCTCCAAGTGCCAGGGTCCTCTCTCCTCCCTCCTTTTTTCTTCCCCTCCAGTTTCCCTCCTTTCATGTTCATACAAATTGCTTTACTATAAAAATGTTGAGTTGTTTTCTTTTGGGTAGAGAAGAGTAAAGTTTTAGAACCAGAGATACAATTTGAGTCTTTATTTTTTTCCTGCAGTCCTATGGACATAAAAATAACCTGGTCTTGGGCTGGAGGGTTAGCTCAGTGGTTCCGGCGCCTGCCTCACAAGCGCAAGGTCTTGAGTTCGCTCCCTGGTAACCACATACAATGCTGGGCATGGAGACTCACGCCCACCAGCAATCTATACCACATACCACAGTGCCAGGCATGGTGGCTCATGCCTGTAATCCCAGCACTCAGGAGGCAGAGGCAGGAGGATTGCTGAGTTCAAGGCTTGCCTGGGCTACATAGTGAGCTCAGAGCCAGCCTGAACTACAAAGCGAGACCCTGTCTCAAAAAAAAAAAAAAAAAAAAAAAAAAAACCTGGTCTTTCTAATAATTTTCAGCAGGTAGAGGATGTACAGTGTTTTAGATTCTAAACCAAATGAGGTAAACTGCCTTTAAAAGAAGGTATTTATACAGTAAATAAATTGCAGACATCATTGAATATTACAAATGAATTTTGCAGAATGGTTCTATCATTTCATATGCGGTAACTGGTTCTAAAAGTGCCAGTGTGAAAGTGTGAACTTGGGATCTGAAAGGACCTCATCTTGTATGTGACAGACTCCCTGTATTGGCTGGTGAGCTTTTATCATTGGAAAAGGGCTCTTCATGAGTTAGAACTCCTGATTTATTTTTTTTAATTGTATTATTATTTTAGAACTTTTATTTTAAAAAGATCCACCTTCAGTCAGGTGTGGTGGCACATGTCTGTAATCTGAGCGCCATAGATAGCTGAGACAGGAGGATTGCAAGTTTGAGCCCAACCAAGGAAATTTAGCAAGCTCTCGTCTCAGTAATAAAGAAACGTGGCTTGTAGTTCAGTATAAAGATGCTGGATTTAATCCGTAGTATCCTTCCTGCAAGAAAAATCCATGTTCTTATACCTAGCCATTGGCCCATGTGGTTTCCCAGTCTTCCAGAGAAGTCTGAGCCAATTTGCTAACCCCAGACATCTTTGACTTATAGATTCCTGGTAAATAGTTTACAACTAGAGATACATTTCTGTTCTTGACCCAAAGATTATGAAATGGTGGTAGAATTCCTCACACACTGCTCATTATGTCATGGAACATTAATATCTTAACTGAGGGAGCCACAAACTGCTTGCTTTTTATACAGCCCAAATGTAAAACAGCATTAATATATTCGTGTAGTATTTTCATCACCTAAGCACTTCCCCTGTAGTCTGAGCACCGCAGATAGTTGAGACAGGATTGCAAGTTTGAGCCCAACCAAGGAAATTTAGCAAGCCACCTTTAAGGGCACCACCTTCCAACACTATTGCATTGGGGATTAAGTTTCAATATGAATTTTAGAGGGGCAAGAACTTTGAAACCATAACATATCTTTGAAGGGTAAAAATTTTTATTTTTATTTTTATTTATTTTTTTGTTTTTTTAAACTTTTTTTTTGAGACAGGGTCTCACTTTGTAGTTCAGGCTGGCCCTCAACTCGCTATATAGCCCAGGCAAGTCTTGAACTCAGCAATCCTCCTGCCTCTGCCTCCTGAGTGCTGGGATTATAGGCGTGAGCCACCACGCCCAGCTTTTATTTTTATTTTTAAAAATTTCATGGGGCCAGAGGTTAGCTCAGTGGTTCCAGCACCTGCCTTGCAAGCACAAGGTCCTGAGTTCAATCCCCAGTAACCACATACAATGCTGGGCGTGGAGACTCACACCCAGCAACAATCAATACCACCTACCACAGTGCCGGGCATGGTGGCTCACACCTGTAATCCCAGCACTCAGGAGGCAGAGACAGGAGGATTGCTGAGTTCAAAGATTGCCTAGGCTACACAGTGAGCTCAGGGCCAGCCTGAACTACAAAGCGAGACCCTGTCTCAAAAAAAAAAAATTTCAGTACCAGGGATTGAAGTCAGGACCTTGCACTTGTGAGGCAGACATGGAATCACTGAGCTAAATCCCCAGTCCCCAAACATTTATTCATTTATTTATTTATTTATTTAGTTAGTTAGTTAGTTAGTTAGTTAGTTAGTTAGTTTGTTTGTTTTTTGAGACATGGTCTTGCTTTGTAGTTCAGGCTGGCCCTGAGCTCACTGTGTAGCCTAGGCAAGCCTTGAACTCAACAATCCTCCTGCCTGTCCCTCCCGAGTGCTGGGATTATAGGCATGAGCCACCATGCCCGGCATTGTGGTGTGTGGTACTGATTGCTCATGGGCATTGAGTCACCACACCCAGCATTGTTGTATGTAGTTATTGGGGATCAGGGATTTGGGCTTGCTAGGAAAGGCCTGGAACCACTGAGCTAAATCTCCAGCTCTCAAAATAGTTTTTGAAGAAAGCCTTCAAATTTTCACATAAGTTTTAGAATTAATATGTCAATTTCTACAAAAAGCTACTGAAATTCTGATAGAGCTTGCATTGAATTTATAAGGCAGGAGTTATTGTCTTGGCAGTGTTGAGTCGTCTAGACATTCAGTGTCTGTTTATTTAGCTCTAATTTTTTTTTAGTTGTGCTTTTCACTCAGTATGTAAATCCTAACTTATTTTTGTTAGCTATATTTCTTGTAGTCAGGAGGGAATAGTCAGCAAGGGAACAGATTTAATGCAAGACACTAAATTCATTATTCTCACTCAAATTGACATTCATCCACCACAGTATTTTTAAGTTATTTGTTTTCTACATTTCTACAACAATTCTACAGAGAATTATTTTCTTAATTTCTGAATTATTATGTAGAATATAATTAATTTTGTGCATTCTGTGTGTTAAATTTATTAGTTCTTATACTTTTTAGTGTATTCCTTGATATTTTCTTTTTTTACTTTAGTGTTTACAGTACATAGTGGTTATATTGCTCATAAGGAATTGATACCCATATACCACACATCTTAACTGTTTCCTCATCTCCTTCTCCCACCCCTAGCCCTCCCATCCACACATTGGTCCCCTTCTCTTTTGCTAAAGATGGATCTCCTTGTTTCTTTTTTTGCTGGTACTAGGGATAGAACTCAGGACCTGGGCTTGCAAGGTAGGTGCGGTATCACTGGAGCTAAATCCCTGGCCCTTCTTATTTTTATTATCTGTCTTTTGTTTTGTTCTTTATTTATATTTTGGGTTTATATGAGTTTCTCTTTAGGGTCTGATTGATTTTACTCAACATTATGGTCTCAGGGTGCCTCCATTTTCCTACAAATGACTCAAATTTATCCTTCTTTATGGCATAGTATTCCATTATGTATAAAAGAATCAATTTGGGCCAGAGATTTAGCTCAGTGGTTCCAGCCCCTGCCTAGCAAGCACAAGGTCCCGGGTTCGATCCCTGGTAACCACATACAACAATGTTGGGCATGGTGGCTCATGCCTGTAATCCTAGCAGTCGGGAGGCAGAGGCCGGAAGATTACTGAGTTCAAGGTTTCCCTGGGCTACATAGTGAGCTCAGGGCCACCGTGAACTACAAAGCAAGACCCTGTCTCAAAAAAGGAAAAAGTCAACTAAATACCTAAAAATTAATAAAGCTTAATAATAATAATAGTAAATATGAAGGAAAGAGAAAAACGAGAAATAGAAAAAGATAAAAGTTCTATTGAAAATTATTAATTAGATAACACTAACAGAAAAGAATGAGAAGAAAAGAGAAAAAACTAAAAAAAAAAAAAATCTACAAATCAATAAAGAGAAAGAGAAATGAGTCCCAAAAATTCCTCAGTGGGGCCGGAGGGTTAGCTCAGTGGTTCCGGCACCTGCCTCGTAAGCATAAGGACCTGAGTTCGATCCCCGGTTACCACATATAATGCTGGGCGTGGTGGCTCACGCCTGTAATCCCAGCACTCGGGAGGCAGAGATAGGAGGATTGCTGAGTTCGTGATGGCTTGCCTGGGCACCATAGTGAGCTCAGGGCCAGCCTGAACTACAAAGCAAGACCCTGTCTCCAAAAAGCAAAAAAA
>PVIC010047547.1:0-13834 GCA_004025085.1 Thryonomys swinderianus | reverse complement strand
GCAATCCTCTTGTCTCTGCCTCCCGAGTGCTGGGATTACAGGCGTGAGCCACCACGCCCGGCATTGTGGTATGCGGTGTTGATTGCTGGTGGGCGTGAGTCTCCACGCCCAGCATTGTATGTGGTTACCGGGGATTGAACTCAGGACCTTGCGCTTGCGAGGCAGGCGCCGGAACCACTGAGCTAACCCTCCGGCCCTGAAAAATGCCATTTTCTTAATAGAAACCAGGACATGAAGGCTATATATGAGATTTAGATTAACTCGACGTTTAATATATCAGCAACAGAGAAGAGCAATGCTTTTTCATTCATTGTTTCAGTTTATTTTTAAAGTTGATGAGGTTTTTGCCAGTTAAAATGTTTATGAAACAGAAATCCTTTGTTCTCAAAATGATACGATATCAAGATGGTCTTGGAGAGTTTATGTGTAATTCAGAATTTGAAGCTCAGAAGGAAACTTTTTAACTTCAAAAATACTTATATTATTTATTTATTAAATGACAGAAAAAAAACTAGGTGAATACTCAAAGAAGGCAGCTATGAAACCCAAGCCTTTGTCAGTATTAAAATCACTTGAAGAAAAATATGTGGCTGTTATGAAGAAACTACAGTTTGGTAAGTTGAAAAATTTCATTTGTTCAGATCTCCTCTTTAGGTCCAGACCCTCCCTTCCTCCCCCACTGGGGAGCAAACTTGGGCCCTTGTGCTTCCAAGGTAGGCACGGTACCACTTGAGCTAAATTCCCAGCCTGTCATTTTCAGTGTTTTAATAAAGATTTTAAGTCTTGCTTGTAATAGGAACTGTGCATTATGTACATATGTGAAAATTTTATGGTATCTCTTGAGTTTATAACTATGTATAATAATATAGAACTTGTGTTTGAGAAAACTTGCAACTTCAGTACAAAGGAATCTAAATAAGTAAAAGTACACCCCTGTCTACAAAATAGGCAGAAAGATCCTTCCTGCCTCTGCTTCCATCCTCCTGCAGTGCTGAATCTAATCCAGGGCCTCACTCGGTCTAGGTAAACACTCTAACACTGGCCATGCCTACCCGTATTTGTTTCATTATCTCTCCATTTCTGTACATCCTGGCTTAGAGGAAACTAAAATGTGGAACTTTTAATAATTTATTAACTCTTTCAGAGTTCCATGAGAGGGTCCTCTTTAGAAAACAGAGTTAACAGCCAATTTGACATTTTCTCATTCTAAAACTCTTGAGAAGGTCTAGTGAAAAGATAGATTATATCAGTACCTTTCATAAGATATAGTCTGTAACTATAATAAGCACTTAAATTAGAAATTTAAATAGCTGTTATTAACTATAATATGTTTGCTTCTTTTCCATCCTTGAAAACCTGCTCAAGGTACTTTGTCTTTATCAGAAAGAACACTAAAGTAAGATTCAAAAACATTTAATATTTAAAATCCTACTTTGAAAGTTCAGTAGAAATTGTTTTAACTGTTGTTGTACTTGACTCTCAGGTTTTCCATAAAGATCTCAAGAGATAATATGTAAGAAAGGGATTTGTACTTTTGTTTGGTGTTCAGTTAGTATACAGCTTTTCCTAAGTCTGGCAACCTAATATGTTCTTTTCACTCTTAGTGTATCAGCTTTTTTGTTTTTTTTTGGGTTTTTTTTTTTTTTTTGAGACAGGGTCTGGAAGCCTTTGTAGTTCAGGCTGACCCTGAGTTCACTATGGAGCCCAGGCAAACCTGGAACTCCACAATCCTCCTGCCTCTGCCTCCCCAGTGCTGGGATTATAGGCATGAGCCACCACGCCTGGCATTGTGGTGTGAGGTATTGATTGATGGTTGATGTGAGTCATCACACTTGGTATTGTTATATGTGGTTACCGAGATTGAACCAGGGACCTTGCGCTTGCTAGGCAGGCTGTGGAACCACCGAGCTAAATCTCTGGCCCTCACCTTGTTTTTAAAAACACTAGTTCTCATTTTCTTGAAAATTTTTTAAATATTAAAATCAAATACTTTATTTGGTTATATGAAAATGGGAAGCTTCATTATCTCACTGTCTCCGTAGGTTGGAGGTTTTGTGTTTAACTGTTTGACTCCTGAGGTTACAGTGAGCAGTCCTGCCTGAGCAGTCTTCATCTGAAGTCTACACTTTCACATTTGTGCATCCATTGACAGGGGCTTCAGCTCCTTTCTGTGTGGGCTTCTTAGGGAAGCTAGAGCACCTGTTACTTATGGCCTAAGCCTATAAGCTATACATCATTACTAAGCCTGTCCCGCCCTCAGAGATAGGAAATTCATAATATTTCTGCAGGAGTATGTTCAAGAAGAGATCCTAAAATGCATCTGTCTGTATTTGTTTATGTTTGATATAAATATTTCATTGAACTTTTTTTGTTCTACTGATTCATAAATATTATGCCTGTTACTAGCTTTTAATATAATCTACCAATGTGTCCATGCTGTTAGTTGAAAATCCTTTTGCACTGTTGTTTCTATCATATGTTCTGTCCACCCAGCGGTGCTCACATTTCTACTTTTCATTTCTTCCACCATGAAACCCTCTCCATGTTGGCAGGAAGAAGATTATTATGATTTATTTGTGATCTGGGTCATTATGAACAGCTGCCTTCCATTCTGGTTCTCTCTTTAGCTACTGATGTTTGTTTGTTTCTTCTTCTTTTAGATACATTTGAAATGGTTTCAGAAGATGAGGATGGGAAATTGGGTTTTAAAGTGAATTACCACTACATGTCTCAGGTGAAAAATGCAAATGATGCCAACAGTGCTGCCAGAGCCCGCCGCCTTGCCCAGGAAGCCGTGACCCTGTCCACCTCGCTGCCCCTGTCGTCGTCCTCTAGTGTGTTCGTGCGCTGTGATGAGGAGCGCCTGGACATTATGAAGGTTGCAGGAAACTTGAGCATCTATTTCCCTGCTTTATCTACTGACTCAGATAATAAGTGCAAAGTACCAAAAGTAGGATGAATTTTTAAAAACTTCATACCAACTGACTGCAATTTAGACTGCAACAGTAGTTCTCAGTTTACAGGTCATACTTCTGTTCAAAATAAAAATGTAGGGAAAAATAACAAGGAGCCGTCTTCCTTATATGTGGCCATTTTTAGAGCATGGTGTCCAATATCTGTCAGTAGTAAAACACTGCAAAATTTCTTCCCAGTTGTCCTAATGAGTCCTCTTATATTTTATAGTCTTGACAATTTAATCTGTTCTGGGAAGTCTTTTTAAAATTTATAAATTCAGAGGGCAGAGATTTAGCTCAGTGATTCCAGTGCCTGCTTGGAAAGCACAAGGTCCCTGATTCGATCCGCGGTAACCACATATAACACTACCAGGCGTGGTGGCTCACACTTGTCATCCCAGCACTCAGGAGGCAGAGGCAGGAGGATTGCTGAGTTCCAGGCTTGCCTAGGCTACATAGTGAGCTCAGGGACAGCCTGAACTACAAAGCGAGACCCTGTCTTTTTTTTTTTTTTCGTGGTACTGGGGATTGAACTCGGGTCCTTGTGCATCCAAGGTTGGTGCGGTACCACTTGAGCTAAATCCCCAGCCCAGAGACCCTGTCTTTTTTTAAAATTAAAAAAAAATCCTGAAAATTCGACACCTAAAGAGAAGAAAGTTCTTTCCATTATGATTTAACTCACAGGTTAGATATTTTATCTTCCGCAAATTGATTGCTAGAACTTTTGACTCACTGACTTCTAGGAAGTTTTTTGTTTCCTTGTTTTTCCTTTTTAGTAACTTTTTCTGCAAAACTCTTATAGACCTTGCCTATTTGACCACATTTCATAAACCATAGAGTACTTTATAGTATCATTGCCTAAGGAAGTACTTTATCACTAATAAGTAGTATCCTATACCTGAAAGGTCCGAGCAAAGAGCCCGTACCATAAATCAGATTTGTCACCTGTTGGTACTCTGGGGCCACTTGTCTCCACACCCAGCTGTTACTGTCAGAAGACTTTGTTTTAGTTTACCTTATTGGTACAATTTAAATATAGATAATGGTCACATTCATTCTAAGAACTTTGTGTCTGTACATGCTATTCTTTACTGTCAAAAGATTTGCTACTTTTGTTTGTTTTTTTTGAGACAGGGTCTCGCTTTGTAGTTCAGGCTGGCTCTGAGCTCACTATGTAGCCCAGGCAAGCCTCGAACTCAGCAATCCTCCTATCTCTGCCTCCCGAGTGCTGGGATTAAGACTTGCTACTTTTGCCGGGTGTGGTGGCTCAGGCCTGTAATCCCAGCACTCGGGAGGCAGAGACAGGAGGATTGCTGAGTTCCAGGCTTGCCTGGGCTACATAGTGAGCTCAGACCTAGCCTGAACTACAAAGCGAGACCCTGTCTCAAAAAAAAAAAACAACAAAAAAAAAACAAAACAAAATAAAAAAAAGACTTGCTTCTTTTAAGTTATATAATCTGTTGATGGACTCAAATGGAATTTACAATTAGTTATTACACTGTTAGGCTTTCTTCTATCTTTTGGTTGGTCTGCTAGTAACCCTTAAGAGAAATACATTGTTCTCAGTTCCTTTTGCCCTGTTTCGTGAGAATATTTATCCTGTTATCTACTTGTCATCTAGCTTATCTGAAAATTTAAAGTAGATAAATATCTTCATACCTGGATTATAATAATTTATGTAGATTCTCAAATTCTTGAAAATACTAGAGAGAAAGTCATGAAGGAAAATTCAGGAAAAAAGGTAATTTAGTAATTTTAAAGATATTTAATAGGGGGCCAGAGGGTTGGCTCAGTGGTTCCGGTGCCTGCCTCGCAAGCGCAATGTCCTGAGTTCAATTCCCGGTAACCACATACAATACTGGGCATGGAGACTCACGCCCACCAGCAATCAATGCCACATACCACAGTGCCGGGCGTGGTGGCTCACGCCTGTAACCCCAGCACTCGGGAGGTAGAGGCAGGAGGATTGCTGAGTTCAAGGCTTGCCTGGGCTGTGTAGTGAGCTCAGGGCCAGCCTGAACTACAAAGTGAGACCCTGTCTCCAAAAAAAAAAAAAAAAGATATTTAATAGGTAAACTTTTTTTCTACACTAATGCATTGTTTTGGTTTGGTTTGACTTTTGTGTTTCGGTTTTGGTTTTTGATTTTTGAAATAGCATCTCACTGTGTCGTTCAACTGGACTTGAACTCAGTGTATAGCCCAGCCTCGCCTGAGTCTCATGGCAATGCCCCTGCCTCTGCCTCTGCCTCCTGAGTGCTGGAGATGGAGTTATGCAGCATCTCACCGAAGAAGGCGTCTCTTTCACTAACCCATTTTCATCAAAACCAAATCACTTTAATTGTAGTCCAAAAACATTTCCTAGTCTTGCCTTGTCCTAGTTTATTTACGTCTAATTTGTGTAATATAAAAATAAACGTTCTGATTTTAATTTGAGTGCATTCTGGTAAAGAATGTATTAGCCACCAGGGGTGGTTTTTATTTCCTGTTGTGTTTCCCTGTTCTAAATACTGGCTTCTAGGAATAGTGACGTGGGCTTCTCTGTGTTTTGTGTGTACCAGGTTCTGATTACTGGGCCAGCAGATACCCCCTATGCAAACGGCTGCTTTGAATTTGATGTGTATTTTCCTCAAGATTATCCAAGTTCACCGCCTCTTGTGAATCTAGAGACAACTGGTGGCCATAGTGTGAGATTCAACCCAAACCTTTACAATGATGGCAAGGTAACAAATGTAACTGCATCTTGTTTCTAAAGCCAGTGTATCACTGTAAAGGTTCTTTAGTACTTGAACAAAAATGTTTTCTTAGTTATCTTTATAGGAGAGTTTATTCATGCCTTGCTTCCTTATGTGTGCAGGTTAGATTGAAGAATGAGAAAGAAGGAATCAGAAAGGACAAAAACACTGCAATGTTAAGTCATTAGGGTATTAAGAAGTTACCAGTAGACTAACTTACTCCTCATGTTCTGTGGCAACTGGCGATACAGCATAGTGCATGTCTGTCCTGTCTTGTTACCATGAATTTCTGGGTCTAAATCTAATCAGCTACTCAGAAGTGCCTGAAAGTGGACAGATGACAAAAGTGTGGTATCTTCAATTATCCCTTCTTTGCACATCACATTTTTTTTTGTTTTACAAATGTGAGGCTGTTGGCCCAGAGATTGAGCTCAGTGGTTCCAGCGCCGGCCTTAAAAGTGGAAAGTCCTGAGTTAGATCCCATGAAACTCATACAGCAATACCAAGCGTAGTGACTCATGCCCACCAGCAATCAGTACCACATACCACAATGTCGTGCATCATGGCTCATGTCTGTAATCCCAGCACTCAGGAGGCAGAGGCAGGAGGATTCTGAGTTTGAGGCTTGCCTGGGCTACATAGTGAGTTCACGGCCAGCCTGAACTACAAAGCGAGACCCTGTCTCAAAAAACAAATAAACATGAGGCTGCTTTGTTATAAACAAAGTTTACAAAGAGAATAGACATTATGGAAATCACTTCACCTGACAGAACACCTTTAAAATTAGGTTTAAAGAAACAGTCATAACTTTTCAGAGTATTGGGACAGTTTGGAATTTCAGTGGTAAATTGCATGCTTAAAATGTAGTAGGGTTGGGGATGTAGCTCTGTTGTGCTTCACCTGCCTCACAAATAGGAGTTCCTGGGTTCAGTTCCTGTTTCATCCCCAAATCATAATGTCTATAAACTACAATGTGAGAAGAAATAAATAGATTTGATATGCAGGTAGTTTTTTGATGGTGAGACTAGGAAATACTTGAAATTAATCTGTTTTATCCCATTGATTTTGTCCTCCTACTTTGAAAGGTTCTACCTGTATGGATCTGTAATTGCCATGGTAACTTTTCATCCTCATCTAATTGGCTGTATCAAAAAGGTAGAATTGCTTTCCTGGATTTATTGCAGGAATCCAGAGGTAGACTTTGCTTTCTTTGCAAGAACAATGCATAATTTTTCTACAACTGAGAAAAGAAAATAGCACTGGTAACTTTTCTTGGGAGATGCCATTAACTGAATAGAGTTCGTGTAAAATACTAAAATTTAAGTTAATTCCACAGAGCTTAGTGACAGTGATCAGCAGTAAGGTGTTGGGAGTCCAGTGTCCAGAATTATATAGTCTTTTGCCATTATACAGTTTTTTGACTTTATAATGGCATTATACAGTCTTTTGACTATATTCATAAATCACACAACCTTAAGATTTACTTATTTATATATTTTTTGTGGTGCTGGGGATTGAACCCAGAGCCTTGCAAACCCAGAGCAGCCTAAGCAACTGCTCTACCACTGAACTCTACCTATTTTTCATGTTTATACACTGGTAACATTATTTCACTTTGGATCCTACACCTGTAGTTAGATTATCAAAGAAATGATACTCAGATCAAATGGGATGATATACACAGTAGTACTTTGAGTAATATGTAAAGGTGTATATGTGGTATCTTTTCATTATTAATGAAACTACATACCAGATGAAGTGATGTATTTTGTTACTGTTTTTGCACACAGTGTTGAAAGAGTTTGAAAGGGATTTTCATGCTGATGAATCATATCCTGAAAGAACATAATGTAGTATGTCCTAGTTTTTATTGCAAGAGTAGTTTGTTGATACTGATAAAATGCTGCCAGTTCTCTTTTTCCCAAAATGAAGCATTAACGTGTGTATCTCAGTGAACATATGTGTGATGTGTCCTAAAACAGTGTTCCAAGGAATACTGAGAATTCTCAGTACCTTTACAGGGGTCTGTGGATTTTTTTCTTTTCTAGTTTCATGTTTGTGTGAGACCAGATTTGATCTATATTCTTAAACCTGTACAATATGTTGTAAAAGTTGAATGTACAGGCAGGTAGTTTGTTTTAAGTGTTTTTATTTATTAATGAGCTTTTTCTAAACCAAAACATTTATCAGTACATTTTAAATATTCATAATGAGAACATTCAAAGTTTAAGCTCTTAGGCTAGGAGATTTTTAATAATGTAAACTGATACCACTTTTTCACCAAAAGAATTTGTGGTTTTAGAAAACAGCTTTTCATTCAAATACATAGCTTTTATGTAGATATATAGTGGATACTGGTTCATTTTTCATTATGAGAAAATTATAATTTAGTTTTTGTATCACATCTGAAGATGCTAATTTGTATTTTCAGACTAACCCATAGAGTTATGCTTGAGGACATAAAACACATACTTCGACATTAGAGCATTTTGTTTTTTCTTCTAGTTGTGACACTTTGTTTCTGAGTATTCCTTTCAATACTATTTATGTTTTTTCTTCTTGTTTAGGTTTGTTTAAGCATCTTAAATACATGGCATGGGAGACCAGAAGAAAAGTGGAATCCTCAAACTTCAAGCTTTTTGCAAGTAAATAAAATTTCCCTCAACAGTTTCCCTTACACAGTGAAGAACTATATGTATTTGAAAATAAATCCTAGAAAAAAAATACAAGAGTATGTGTAGTAACCAAACAAACAACAAGAAAAAAAAAAAACATAGAACTTTGGGAATTATATATTGTCATTAATAGTGGTTAGTGTAGTGACGCCTCATCTGGAGGTTAAAGTCTCAAGCTGGTCCTAAGGCAGAAATCTGTTTTTGTCAAAAATTACCCTTAGCGGGCCGGAGGGTTAGCTCAGTGGTTCCAGCACCTGCCTCGCAAGCGCAAGGTCCTGAGTTCGATCTCCGGTGACCACATAGAATGCTGGACATGGAGACACGCCCACCAACAATCAACATCGCATACCACGATGCCAGGCGTGGTGGCTCACGCCTGTCATCCCAGCACTCGGGAGGCAGAGACAGGAGGATTGCTGAGTTCGCGGCGGCTTGCCTGGGCACCATAGTGAGCTCAGGGCCAGCCTGAACTACACAGCGAGACCCTGTCTCAAAAGCAAAAAAAAAAACAAAAAATTTCCCTTAGGAAAAGTTGGGCAGGAACCTTAGCTCAATGGTAGATTGCTTACATAGCATGTACAGGCCTCTGTATTTAATTCCCAGTGACAAAAAAATACAAAAAAAAATTATTTTTGTGCCAGTGATTGCAATCAAGACCTTGCACTTGCCAGGCAGACACAGTGCCACTTACCTAAATCCCTGGACCAAAATATATAATTTTTTTTTTTTTTGAGACAGGGTCTTGCTTTGTAGTTCAGGCTAGCTCTGAGCTCACTATGTAGCCCAGGCAAGCCTGGAACTCAGCAACCCTCCTGCCTCTGCCTCCTGAGTGCTAGGATTACAGGCGTGAGCCACCACGCCCGGCACTGTGGTATGTGGTATTTATGGCTGGGTGGGTGTGAGTCTCCACGCCCAGCATTGTATGTGGTTACCAGGGATTGAACTCAGGACCTTGCACTTGCAAGGCAGGCGCCGGAACCACTGAGCTAACCCTCCAGCCCAAAATATATAATTTTTTAAGAGCCCTAAATTCTTAAATATTGACATACCTGATTTTTTTAATGTAAGAGTTGACTCTTCTGAGACTCAAAAAATGTTGTCCTACAATTGACAAAACTTAGAATCTATAGTACTGCTTTGCAGAACATTTGACATGCAGATTTCATAGTCCTTAATTTTTAAATTTCTCTGGGGGGTCATTTTTGGGGTTTTTTGAGATAGTGTCTCCATTTGTAGTTCAGACTGGCCTTGAACTCATAGCATTCCTCCTGCCTCAGCCTCTAGAGTTCTGGCATTACTGGCATGGGCCACCGCCTAGCAACCTTAATTGTTTAATTTCTTTGTGTTTTTTTTTTTTTTTTTTTTTTTTTTTTTTTTTTTTTTTTTTTTTTAGACAGGGTTTCGCTTTGTAGTTCAGGCTGGCCCTGCACTCACTGTGTAGCCCAGGCAAGCCTCAAACTCAGCAATCCTCCTGTCTCTGCCTCCCGAGTGCTGGGATTACAGGCGTGAGCCACCACACCTGGCACTGTGGTATGTGGTCTTGATTGCTGGTGGGCATGAGTCACCAGGCCCAGCATTGTATGTGGTTACCGGGATCGAACTCAGGGCCTTGTGCTTGCAAGGCAGGCACCAGAACCACTGAGCTAAATCTCCAGCCCAATTGTTTAATTTCTTTAAGTCACTTGAGCACATAATAAAATCAGATATGTTGCCCAGCAACCCATTTTTACTTTCGCCATGTGCCATGTCTTAAAAGTTTATAATCCTGGACCAGAGATTTAGCTCAGTGGTTCCAGTGCCTGCCTTGCAAGCCCGAGGTCCTGAGTTTTGATCCCAATAACCACATACAATGCTGGGCGTGATGGCTGACGCCTGTAATCCCAGCACTCGGGAGGCAGAGGCAGGAGAATTGCTGAGTTTGAGGCTTGCCTGGGCTACATAGTGAGCTCAGGGCCAGTCTGAACTACAAAGCGAGACCCTGTCTTAAAAAAAAAAAGTTTACAATCCTAGCAGAGACATGACAAGTAAGCTTATTGAGTTTGTTACTTTGTTGCCTGTTCATTTAGGAAAAGCAAGCATTTTTTGTTGCTACATAGTTTTTGTTGGTTAGTTGATTGACTGATTTTCTTGAGTATTGAGATTTGAACCCAGGGCCGCCTACATTTCTATTTCTAACCATTTACTTTTGTTTTTATTTTGCGACAGAGTTTGCTAAGTTCCCCAAGTTGAGCTTGAACTGGAAATCCTTAGGGTTCATTTAGCCTCCTGAAATGCTGGGTTTGCATGCATGTACCACCAAACCCAACCTGTAGTATTTTAAACATACATTTACAGTTAAGCGTTTAAGAGAAATAACTATGAGTTAGCTCCACGTAAGCCTACTGAAGTTTACCTGTCCTGAAAGATTCTTTTTCATTAAAAAAAAAAAAACTTTTTCTACATTTTTATTTTATATTAGGTGAACAAAGTAAGATAAATGGATTCATTTACAAAAAGGTTAAATAAATCAGTTTGTTCAAGGCCAAGAATATAGCTCAGTGGTGCCATACGTACATCACTGACAGTTGTCAGGTCTTGAGTTCAATTCCTGGTTCAAGGAATAAAAAAATAAGCAAGCTGATAGAGCCACAAAATAATAAGACACCTATATTGTAAACTATTCTTTGAATGTTCAAAGAATAGTTTACAAGGAGATATTAATTTCTGCTACTAAGTCTTTTTGTGTTAGTGAATGAAAACCTCACAGTTTCTCAAATGTAATTGCTTTTCTGGTATACATCATTCATTGTATTCCTTTAGTGGACTTGGCTGTTGAAAAGCAAATAGGCTATGAATGTGAAGTAATTTTGACCTATTATTTGAATCTATAGCTGGTTAAGATACAGTGTCTAAAGAGATGAATTTCATCTTTTGTGTAGATTTGTGAGAGCCAGTTGATTATTTTCCTTTTGTAGAAAAATAAATATTATATAGTAGAAGATTATTTGAAAGGCCTGGGCACAAAAGCAAACTACCCTGGAAGGCTATTTCAGAAGTGTTGCAGTTGATACCTGATGTGGTGTTAACAAGCCTGTAAACCAGCATTTTGTGGCCTGCTTGCCTCCCTACCTCCATCTTTCTCTTTGTTCCTTCCTTGCCAGGCAGGTGTGGCATCATTGAGCTACATCGTGGCTCATATTACTTCATATTTCATGCCAGCCTGGACTACAAAGTGATTTTGAAGTCAACCTGAACAATGTAGTTAGACCCTGTTTTAAAAGACCAAAGGGGGTAGAAAAAAGAATTCAGTTGTGTATTTAATAGTATATAGCCAAAAGAAAACCACTTTGCTTCAATAATACATTCAGTTATAGAACATTTCAAATGTAAGAGCTCTTTGTCTCACAGTTATACTGATCAAATCTTTTTTCTTGTAATTGACCCTTACTTCAACATTTTGCCTCTTTTTAAACCCTCCCTACTTGTAAATCTGAAATCTCAGGTTGAAAGTGCTCATATTAAAGTCTTCCACGGAAATGTATACCATCACTGAGATGCTTATTTGTCATACTGCATAATCCTTAGATGCCTAATGAAAGTATAGTTGCTGTTAATCCTTTTTCATTGAAGAAATACGCAGATGGTATCTGATGTGTTTTTACTTCAGAAAGTAAAAACCTACTAATATAAGTTTGTTAGCCCTACATACTTTATTACCTAAGAACAAGTTCTCTCCCTATGTGGGGAAACACACTTTTGGCTAATACTTGTGGTCAAAGATGATTTTGGAACCCTGAGACCATGTTACAATGTGACATCCTTTCTTTCTTTATTTCTTTTCCTTCTTTCTTTCTTTCTTTCTTTCTTTCTTTCTTTCTTTCTTTCTTTCTTTCTTTCTTTCTTTCTTTCTTTCTTTCTTTCTTTCTTTCTTTCTTTCTTTCTTTCTTTCTTTCTTTCTTTCTCTTCCATCTGTCTCTCTCTGTCTGTGTTTTCTTTCTTTCAAAGTAAAACATTTAACCAGTGTGACTTCTAATAATAAAGATTTTTGTGATACTGTGGCAGTTAATTTTTCTTGGAATACATATATGAAACCACATCATGCAGTTTTCCTTGTAAGTGAATATTGTTAAAAGTGCACAGCTAGTCTTAGGTCTTCAGAAGTCAGGATGATTTAGGCACAGTGTTTGCAGTTGACATGGGATTGGTTGCAGGGTCAGGTACCTTTTGTTCTAGATGCTTTGGAGACTGAGGCAGGAAGACTGCTTGAGCTCAGGCATTTGAGACCAACCAGGCCAGTATAACCAGATCCTCTCTTGAGAACAGTGGAGCTGAGGGTATCATGGGTGGCAGGGATATTACACTTAGTTGTGTTTAGCAGTTTCAAAAGACAGAATCCTCATATCTACTCTTCAAATACTCAGGAATATAAAAGAGAAGAGCTATATATTTTATATGGTTTTATTGTGCTTGGCTTAATTTTGCTTTAGTAATACAATGTTTTATAAGCATTGGTCATGAAAATCAATTTTGTGGTGACACATATGTAGAGACCTATATCAAAAAGAAACTCCTTCTGGATAAAGCAAGAGAGCAGTTTACTTGAAGTATGAATGTTCCATTATACTTACTTGTTTGCTTCATTTTCCAGGTGCTCGTGTCTGTCCAGTCCCTTATATTGGTAGCTGAACCCTACTTCAATGAGCCAGGATACGAACGGTCTCGAGGCACTCCCAGTGGTACCCAGAGTTCTAGAGAGTACGATGGCAATATTCGACAAGCAACAGTTAAATGGGCCATGCTGGAACAAATCAGAAACCCTTCACCCTGCTTTAAAGAAGTATGTTCAATGAAATACTTGATTACAGACCTTAGAGAGTATTCCTCATTAATATTATTCTTGCCTTTATATTTAGAGTATTTGACATACAAAGCTTTAATTTTTAGAGTTGATCCTAAGAAAATCAATAATAACATAGTTCAGATGAAGTTTAAAACCAGGTACATTCTGGAAGACAAAATAGCTAATTATATTTTGCGAGAGAATTTTTTTTTTTTTGGTACCAAGAATCAATGAGCAATTTTCTTTATTTTTTAATACTTAACATGCAAGAATAAATGAACCAAACTTCTTTCCCTTGAAAAACCTACACTTTTACTGTTTGAGCCTTAAATTAATTCTTCATTTACCTTAAGACTCAGATATTGACAGTACTTGGCAACTCTGGGAGTCTATAGTCATTTCAAACTTAACAGTTTATATAACTGAATATTAGGTGGGCATGGTGCCACACACCTATAATCCCAGCACTCTGGAGGCTGAGGCAGGAGAATCACAGTTTGTGGCCAAGTTGGGCTACTTAACAAACCTGAGGTCAACTGGAACTATATACCAAGACCTTGGCTCAAAAAACAAAAACAAAAAAAACACTGAACCTTCATCTTTTTTTTTTACATTGAATTCTTTTTTTTTTTTTTTTTTTTTTTTTTTTTTTTT
>PVIC010047546.1:0-13833 GCA_004025085.1 Thryonomys swinderianus | reverse complement strand
GCACACTTCCATGCCGGTCTTCACTAACCCAGAGTTGCTAACTTTCACTGGCAACACAGGAACGACTCATTCTATAATCATAACACAATACTCAAAATAACTGAAACAGACAAGTAACCGTGCAGTGTTCTTGACTGTTCTTTAACTTGCTTCATAAATTACCATGCAGGGTTTGGCTTTTTAAAACGTGTTTTTCCACTATTATTAATTTCTCACTAAGGCAACATTATAACTTCTCTAGGGAGAAACCTTCATTTCTGCGTGGGCATTTTCCTGGTCTAAAACTAGTTTTAAAAGGTGGCAATCCTGACCCTCCGGGAGGCTAAGGCATCAAAGTCTGAACACAGCCTAACAAACCTAGCAACTGGGTGGAAATCTGTCTCAAAATTTTAAAGAAAATGGGAGTGTAACTTAGTGCGAAGGCCCCGGGTTCACTCTCTAAGATGGGCGAGGGGGTAGTTTTAAAGGCTTCTGATTCCTTGATAGCAATTTTCACACGGTTATGCAGTAGATACAGTCTGCTCTGTAAACTCATCTAGTTAAAAAGTAAAAAAAAAAAAAACATGGCGCAGAAAATACACACCTGAAACGTTTTACATTTAATTACCTCAACTGAGGATAATATCTATTTTGGCAAAAATAATTTCACAACTCTGCAAAGTTTGCCCCTCCCCCAGATAAAACTGTAAAATCATGCAACACTCCGTGCACCTCAAAGTATTTCTTGGGAGTTACCGTAGAGCCTTAGCTTTCATAAGCAGTTCACCTAAGTGTCCATTCAGCAAAATTCATAAATACGTACACTAAAACCCCTGTCCAATGCCAAAGCACAATTTTTTGCTAAATTCCTAAAGCTACCTGAATTTTTTTCTACGGAAAACAATCTACCTGTTTTTCTTTTGGACCAAACTTTACACATTAATGACATTTTTTTCCCTTTTAAAACTGAGATTGTTACACGCTTCCCAAAAATCACTATCATACCTCCTCATAAAACTGCACACTGACTTCCAAGAAAAGATTCACTTCATGCTCAACTAAACAGACAAAAACTTCTATTCAGATCTTCACGCTATCGATAGTACTTTAGAAAAATGAAACAGTGCTCAGCTGAACTCCTCCCCGAAGTGCCCACAGATCTGGAAGCCAGCGGACTGCACGCGACCCGGATCGCAAGTCACTGGTGCCCGATCCCAGCAGGGCTCCGGGGCCGGCGGACGCCCTCGGGTGCTGGCCGGCCCGGACGCGGCGCGGGAGGGAGGGAGTGGGCTCCACGCCGCGCCGCAGAGACCCCGCCCGCCACCCCTGGACCCGCGCGCGGACCCGCCAAGGACGCGCGGCCGGGCGGCTCCGCGGGCCCCGGGCCCAAGATGGCGGCGGCCCCGGCGGCGGCGCGCTCCGGGTCGGGAGGGGACGGCGGTGGCTAGGTCGCGGGCGCGGTCCGGGGGAGGCGGCCACGTCCTACCTACCTTTGAATTTGAGGTCTGTGGGCGGGTCGAGGACCAGGATCTGCTCGTGTTTCGCCATGGCTCCGGAGGCGGACGCCATCGGAGACAGCGCAGAGCGGGGGCGCGCCCGCGGCGGCGGCGGTCTGGAGGCTGGGCGGGGGCGCGGCCCGGCTCGGCCGAGCTCTAGCGCGGGGCCAGGCTCCGGGCTCGGGCCTCGACGCCTGCCGCTCGGCTGCGGGTTTGGGGGGCCGCCGCGGGGTCAGCAGCTCCGACTCTCACAACTGACTCAACCCGACACAGCCGCCGCGGCCACGCGCACTGCGATCTTCGGCGCCCCACGTGACGAGCTCTGCGTGCCTACGTGCGCGCCGCCGCCAGCCCTCACGCCCGCCCCGCCCCGCCCCCCAGCAGGCCTACACGACGCAAACTGCTGCGCAGGCGCGCTCCGGCTATCCACCGCTACGGCCGGCCCAGCTGTCAAGGAGAAGAGCGTGACAGGGGCGGGGAGGGGCGGAATGCGGCCCAGGACTAGGGCGCGGCCCTTCGTCCCGACGAGTTCCAAGGACAGAACTAAGAGCTTGCGACTGTAGTGCCGCGCGTCTGCCAGCAGAACATGGAGCGCTGGAGCAGAACACGCGCGACGCACCCGACTCCCAGCATGCCTTGCGTGGGGCGGAGCGGCCGCGCGGTGCCTGCCGGGAGTTGTGGTCCCGGCGCTGCGGGCGGGAAGAAGGCTGAGGCGCTAGCAGCTTCAGGGAGCCGGTGTCACAACTCTGGGGCTCGCAGAGCGGCCCTTCCGCGCTGGGAAGCGGAAAGCCAAGCTCAGGGCGACCCGAGGCCGAGACTAGAGGTGTAGACCCGCCTGTGAAGGTGAACCAGGGCGAGCCGGCTTAATACCTCTACTTTGCCAACCCAGAGTCCTCTGTCGCATCGGAGTCCGCTTTCTGATGCAAGATTAGACGAAGACACATTCCTCAGACGTGTCATAGGGGAATCTGGCCAGGCGCCCCTAAGCCAGAAGTGACTGCACGTCCAGCGCGGAACTCGGGTCCAGTCAGTTCTGCCCTTTGATTCGTGTTCGACCCGAACCAGAGCAATTGTTAGTTCCCACATTGGGAACGAATTCCATCTGTCTCAAGATGGTCTGTAGTAAACTGAACCAGACAAGAATCACACAACAGGAGAGTTGCTGGCAAATCCTCCACGAGTTATGTGCATACTCATCCCCGAAGAACATACAAAAGAAATAACTGGCTGTAAATCTTTACTGTGTTTTATGGTCATGCTCAGATTAAGTCCCTAAGAAATACCAGGAAACAGGACATATTGGTGCTACTGTCATGAAGAAGCTGCCTACTTTGTGTAGAAAATGAATGAGATACACCGAACAGTCTTGAAGGCACAAAGCCCAGGCTTTCACGCAACCCGCGCAACAGAGCCCACCCAGGAAGCGCTCCCAGGATAGCTAACACCCACAGAAACTACCACACAGCACTGTGTCTTCAGCCACAAGAGGCTGGAAGGAGGCAAGTATCTACATCGTTTGAAAAGCATATTCTAAATTTACCTTTACTTTGAATTCCTTTTATTCACAAAATTTACTTTGAAATATCAAACTCATTAAAGAGAAGACAAAAACTTCTCTTATTAAAAAGGAAGTTAATGTTTTCTAAAGGCTGTGGTTGACAATCCACAGGATGGATATGTTTAGTTACACATTGACAACCCAAAAAACGCTCACAAGCTCCACAGACCTGCCTAAAGGGTCTTTTCATGGGCAAGCTAACCTCGATTAAACTGGCCCCTGTACTCCTGCGCAGATACCACAGGAAAGCTTTGAGGAACCTCAGTTCGCAAACAGTCAGGATAGCAGTCCGAGGAAGTTCTCAGTCACTCCCAGAGTAGTTGCCCATTCCTCTTGGATTTAATGGGAAGCCTGGATTGGCTAGATTCCAGTTAACAGCTGTATCCTGAACAAATCGTGCCCCTTTAGTTTACCATTAGAATAAACTTTCTCACTAATGCTACAAAAATCATGTAAGGACAATCTTAAGATCTACAAGAATTTAAACAGGTGATATTCTAAGAACACATGCAACATTTTGGGATTAATCCCCCTATGACTATTTTAGGCTATTATACTGTAATGACTCAAGAGTCCTTCTGAACCATCTAACCTTCATCAAATAGCCCACTAAGGGTTGGTGCTTGGGTATTTATTAGGACCTTTTTAGCCGTTAAAATACAAATGTCATCACATGCTACTCAGAACAACTTTACCAAAGTTGGCAACTGTTACTTGTGTTGTTAAATGTGGAAATGAAAACATGTGAGAATGTTTCGTGGCAGTAATCCAGCTACACTGGGGATAGGAAGTGCCCAACTTTATGTTTTTGCAGAAAACCTTGCTTCCCAAAGCCATGATAAAATGACAGGCCACAGTGATCAAGGCAACAATTTTTTTTTTTTTGAGACAGGGTCTCATTTTGTAGTTCAGACTGGCCCTGCGCTCACTGTGTGGTCTATGGCAGTACCACCCTAAATGCACTGAATCCCATCTGATCTTGGAAGCTAAGCAGGGTTGGGCCTGGTTAGTACTTGGACAGGAGAACTCACTCTGTAGTCAGGACTGCCTCAGCTTCCTAAGTGCTGGGATTACAGACATGTGCCACCATGCCTGGCTTCAAGGCAATGATTTGAAATGTAATTGACACCTATTGTTTAGAAATTAGGAATATTGAAACAAGGGGGCTAACATTCATTGTGTCTTTTAAAATTGATTCATGCAACACAGGTTCTTGAAGTATTAGTATATACATATGTGTCTGTGTCTTAACCATATTTCTCTAGTAAATCTTCATGAATATAAGAGGTAGAGGGCCTTGAATATTATTTCAACTTGTTTAAATCACTAATAATATTCACCTTCAGACAGATTATTTCTTGTGGTTTTCAAATGTTCCTACCTATTCCATAAACAAGTTAAGCTCTGCTATAAAAGTGCCCTATAAGTATGAATGTGCTCATGAGCAGTTTTCTGAGTAAGGCCATTCAGGGAACAGTTAAATGGACATACTACCAGTAAAACTGAGGTAGCAGGAAAGGATAGTCAGACTATGTACAGGCTTTGGATCTGAACTGCTGAATTCAAGTCCTGACTTTCACTACATATTTTAGCAATTCTGCCTCATTGTACCTGTTTTATACGTATAGGATATGGAGAATAATAATGCCTCTGTCCTAGATCTGTGTGCAGGCGTCACTAGATGGGGATCTGGAGAGGTGACTGAGACCATCAGTGGATTAATCCAGTGATATTCACTGAGGGTGCCGAGGAGTTAGAATGTGCAGGTGGTGTCATCCCAGACCATGTGCCACTGCAGGGAGTGCCTCTTGCTGATGCTCTTCCCTGTGCCCTCCTTACAGCTGCCATGAAGTAAGCAGCTTTGCCCTACCCACCTTTCCACGATGATCTTTTGGCTTTGGAGCTGACCATGGACTAAAATCCCTGAAACCATGAGCCAAGTAAACCACTTCCTCCTTAAGTCACGTATGTCAGGCATTTTTGTCCCATCAACAGGATCGTTGGTGACAAGGATTAAGTAAGTTACTAAAAATGAAAGCCTTCAAATATTACCTGTATCCAGCACTGGGACTTTATTATGAGTGTTAAATGTTAAATTATTGCTGTGTGCATGGCACTGTGGCAGGTTCTGGCAGCGAGTAGATGACATGACGTCTACCCTCATGTTCAAGCCCTAGACAAGTGTGGAATAACTACACAAGTGTTATATTCCAGTTGTGGTAAATTTGAGTTCACGGTGAAGACTGAGCCCAGGGTTTGGGACGTGACAAGAGTGTGCATATCCCAGATGAAGGGATCGGAGAGCTGTGCAAAGCCTGGGCTGAGCACAAGCACAGCTCACCGGGAGTCACCCAGGGAGCCGCAGTGCACACTGGTGAGTAAGGAGTAAGCCGGAACCGGTGGAGGCCGGATTGTGCAGATTGGTTCGGTCCTAAGCAAACAGGAAGCCATCAAAGGGCCTAAACAATGGAGTGGTGCAGGCACTCTTTTACTACTGCTGGTTGCAATGTGGAGATTGGACTCAGGAGAACAGAAAGAAGATGAGGGGAGCTGTTAACATTACTGCTCCCAACAGGATGATATCACGGAGGATGGTGTTGCCAAACATGATAGCTTGAGCCAAGGCAGACGCGGTGGAGATGGAGGAGAAATACAGAAGGAGCTGAAAGGTATTTCGGTGGTAGTGTCAATAAGCAGTCTCTACTAGATTCCAGACGGTGTGGGCAAGAGAAATAGAGAGGATTCCCTCTGGCTCCTGCAGGTGGGTGGATGAGCGCACTGACCAGGGAGAGAAGACCACGGAGGAGGGCCCACGTTCTGATGCTGGTGCGGAGGCCAGATATGAGATTCCTATGAGCCATTGGCCAGGAGGGGTGGACAGGGCGATCAGGGTGGAGCTCAGGGAAGGGAGCTCGGCGCTAAGAGCAGTATCGCAGAGTCCGGAGCCCGCGCGGTGCCTGAAGTCATGGACACGATGGAAGCAGCTAATTCAGAGAAAAGAGGACTCTGTACTTCTTCTTGGGAAACTGCAGTTTTTTAAACCTTGGACATGCAGTTATTCCATCCGCTCTTACTTGAGCAATACCATCTAGTATTGTAGAAGCAGTACCTTTCCAACTAGGATCTCATTCAAGAAATGGGCTCAAAGGCCGGAGATTTAGCTCAGTGGTCCCAGCGCCTGCCTCGCAAGCGCAAGGTCCTGAGTTTGATCCCGGTAACCACATACAACAATGCTGGGCATGGTGGCTCACGCCTGTCACCCCAGCACTCGGGAGGCAGAGGCAGGAGGACTGCTGAGTTCAAGGCTTGCCTGGGCTCCATAGTGAGCTCAGGCCCAGCCTGAGCTACAAAGCGAGACCCTGTCTCAAAAAAAAAAGAAAGAAAAAGAAATGGGCTCAAAGAGATGCTCACTCATGCTATTTGGAATTAGAAATGAGCTGGAGTCCTCGCTCTGTTCTTTGCAGCTCTTCTCCTGCGAGGTGCGGACACAGAAACGAGGCTTTCTCAGCAGTGCTCCAGTGCTCACTTACCAGGTTCCTGGATACAAAAGGCACTTGGTCGCTGCAGGGCCAACGGAAGCTGTGGCAGAAGCAGCGGCCCGGCCTCCTGACCCTTGGATCAAAGGTGAGAGGTGTGACTGAAAGGGGCCCGTTTCGGGGCAGAGGCCAAGACAGGAGCTGCCCTGCTGGAGTTGTTCGATCCTAGGCTTGTCCTGAGAGCTACTCATGGGGAGCCCGGTCCACATCCTGTCCCTCCAGCCCCTCGGACAGCTTGTGGGTGCCTGATTCCCATCATTGGTGTCACTTCCCGCCTCTCACACCCGAGCAGCAGCTGCGGAGAGTAGTTGTCGGGGAGCCCACAGCGGGTCACAGAGGTCACGGTGGAGAATCTGATGACATGACGGCTGAGCCGGGAAACATTCACACACAGAATAACTGAAGAGGAAAAAGGGAACAGTCGCTGCCAGTAGGAGCTCTTCCTAGAATAAGTCAAAGTGACTAAACCGCGTAAGGTTAGGACGAACCACAAGAAAGCACCACTCGGTACCGTTAACCGTGGATATGTCAGTGTGTTGTGGGGGTACAGGTGTTGGATTCTGGGGCGATCCAGATGGAACAGGTGGGACCTTTCCCATATTAAATCAGGACTGGAGGAATGAGTTGGGGGAAACTTAATTCAAGGACTTCTTTTTGAAGGATCAGGTATTAAAACTATAAGATTAATAATCTTTATTTGTAAAAATAATTTGAAGGCTACATTTTTCTCTGTTCACCTTTTCCGCTATAAAAGTAATGTCTACTTAACGGTAAAAAGTGAAACAATGCAAAGGCGTGAGAGAGAAATTCTCCTACACTCCCCATTCTCACTTCCTCTGGGATGACCTGCCCAAGTATGTGTCACGCCCAACTTCACAGACACCTGTAAAAACATAACATTTTAGCTGCCACTGTTTACAAGCACTCTTAAGACGTTGTTCCACAACTTCATTATCCACCTGTATGACGTGGCCAGTTGGCATAGATCTCAGTTGATCTTTTAATAGTTGCATCTGTAGAACAGATCACCTTTCTATGGAGCCATTTGTTACCCTTTTGATGAGCATGTAAAGTAATGTCAGTTTTTATCACAAAAAAAGTCACTGCAATAAAGATCCTTAAATGCATATCTCACTATAGGATCCTTCAGTTCTCGCAGGGAGATTCTCATTGGTAGGGCCACTGAATGGAGGGTATTTCCCATTTCAGCACAGTTGGTGGTTTGTGGATCTGAAGGGTTGTCCCAGTCCGTGCTTCTCCCAGGACCGCGTGGGTACCCTCACCTCCACCCCCACCAAGCGCTAGACCTCACCTCCACCCAGCCAGTGACCAACGGGCCACAGAGGTGTCTTTGGACTGCTTGGGCCAATAGTTCTGCATGCTAAAATCGCAAGAACTGTATTTCCATCAAGTCCATCCTTGTTCATTAAGTCTATCTTGACGTGTGACTTGTTCCATTAGACTGCAAAGATCAGAGCACCTGGGAAGCCAACCAAAGCCTCTGCAGTGGATTCTGAGTTTTCTCCCAGTAATATCGCTGTCCTTAAAGGAAACAATGAGAAGAAATCACAGATGCTCATGAATGTCCAGTCCCCCTCTAACCCCTGGCCTGGCCGCTCGAGTGTCTGAACGTACGGGTTTCTGGACACACTGTGCCAGCGTCTGGAGAGACGCAGGGCTCAGAGCACAGGCAGACCAGAGCCCCACCCCGTCTACACAATAGCAACAGTACAATCTCTATTTATTGTTATTATAAGTACTAAATAATATAATGTGCATACAGTGCGTAGCACAGTGCTTGCCAAAAAGTAAGCTTCTAGTAAATGGCTTGTATTAGAAATTTAATAAAATGTGATTGCTCCTATGAAATACAATTTGTTGGACACTTAAATCCATGGCCAAGTTTTGACCAAAATAATGTGGTAGCTTTTACAACTCCTTTGAAATTTCACAGTCATTTAAATCCACAGCCAAATTTTGTGTCTTTAGAAGACACTTCTTAAATAGAAGATAAATTTGTAGAGTTTCTTGAAACGAAGAATTTTTGTTTGACCGATTCATTGATTTTCCTTTTGCTGTACTGGGGATCAAAAAGCCCTACCGCCAGCCCTGTACTGCAGCAAAGTGTGGCCAGTGACCTGTTTGGGACCAAATTCTATGTTCCAGGCTGGGAGGAGACGTAAAGAATAATAATTCTGATTCCAGCCCTGAATAATTTGATGAACTCAATGAACTTGAATAAGCATATCCAATGTGAACAACTGTAAGGCAGGAAATGGAAAGAATTATGGAAAAAATAGAAACAGGCGGTTCATGGTTAGTAACTGAGGTGATGAATTGTGTAGGATTTGAACAAAGCTTCGTAATTACTTCACCATTTCAGGATCATAGCCCTTTTGTGTCTAGGCTCACACACACGCTCACACACACACACACACACACACACTCCTCGTTTTCTACTAGAGCATTTAATTTCTTTGCCTGGAAATTTTTGCTGTTAAATATAAAATCATTTGCTGTTTATAGAAGAATTATTCACAATATCCAAAACCTAGAAGGAACCCAATGCTTGTCCTCAAATGAACAGAAAATTGGGTAGATACAGCATAGTATTATTCTCCCTTTAAAAGGAAGGACATTCTAACACATGCTACAACATGGATGAACCTGGAGGACATTAAGCGAAATAAGACAGTCATAAAAAGACAGAAATGTGCAGTAGCTCGAGTAGTCATAGGAACAGAGAAGGGTGGCCGCCAGGCATCACGGGGGCAGGCGCGGGGTTCTGGTCAGTGGGTGCAGCGCTTCAGCTTCCCAGGCAGAGGTTGGTTGCACAGCAATGTGAACGTTCCTCACACTACTGAACTGTACACTGAAAAGTTATGAAAATGCTGAATTGGTGTTAGGTGAGTTTGTCTGGTTCAGCACAGATGGTTAATCATTTAATCCTGTGGCAGGGCTCTTGCTGTCTTCCACTCTCTGGGATCATTCTTCTTGTCTCATTTTTAGTGGTTTTGAGCAATAGCATAGCAATCGAAAGTCCAGCTCTCTCAGATCTGAGTTCAACTCTTACCATCAAGACGGGGGTAATGAAACTCTTGCTCTATCAAGTTAACATTAAAATCAGTGAGCCAATACTTATATTAATGCAACACTTGGCTCTTGTAAGCAATCAATAAATGTTAATGCTGTTTACATTGTAATTGTTCATTTATAGATATACACGTACATTGATTTGTTTCCTTTGAAATAAAACCAATATTTCAGGGCCACTTTCTTATTGTACAAATAAGTCTGCTCTGTACCAGTGGTCTAGGCAGAGCTTCCAAATGAAAATGGTGTGACCCTCATAGTCAGAAAGACACCCAGCCAGAGTTCAGTTTGAATGTGGAAATACTGAGATTGTTGCAGTAAGTGGAGAGTCTAAAGCAGGAGATGGGTCGGGCACAGTGCCACACACCTATAATCCCAGATCTGAGAGGCTGAGGCAAGAGGATCCCACCAAGCTCAAGGCCAGCCCAGGCTACGTGGTGAATTCAAGGTCAGCCTTACTGAACTACATAGTGAGTCTCTGTCTCAAAAAACCAAGAACAACAACCAAAAAAAGGAAGGAAAAGAGACAGAGAAGGAAAGAAAAGGGAAAAGTCTGGAAGGTGGCTGAGTCCCAATCAATCATTTGTTTAGAGGGTTTGTTCTGTGAAATATGTAAGCCCACATCGTGATGTACAGGAAACATTCAACACTGTCAGTGTTCTTAGTATAATAAGTCAACACATGTTCTTAGTATGACATACTTCATACAATGTCCATAGTACGTTACTTGACACAATAGAGCCTTAGCCATTGTCACTTTGTGATATAGAAGCTGAAGCCAGGTGAGCAGATTTGATTTTACTTTGATGCAAGTGCCCAGCAAAAAAAAAAAAAAAGCTGTGGGAAAAAGGACACATTCACGGAACTGCCTCTTTCCACTGAGGCCTTTAAAGTTTAAGACAGAGGTTCGTGAGCTATGTTGGCTCACAAGGTTGTACTTGGAAAACTCAATGTCTCCCTTTTTCATATTCTGTCTCTCCCCTCTCATCTCCCTTTAAATAACTGATTTGCAAGACCAGAGAATGCTGCCAACAGAAAACCAGGTGAGCGTCAGGATACCGAGCCCGGTAGCCTGGGTACCCAGATCCCCGCCGCAGCCGGCCTCACATTCTCTGATTTCTCCACTGCCTCTTTAGCTGCTTGACCTTAGCCACCAGGGAGAAGAGCCGCACTGCACTGGTGTTTCCGCCCAGGGGCAGACCCGGCAGGCTGCCCACACCCAGGCCCCAGGCACTCGACTAGACACAGCTCCTATGGGGGAACTAAGCACTCGCAGCGGCGCTACAGCCTCTCCCGCTCTTGAAAGAGCAACAGAATTGTGGATTCTGAAGAATAATAACATAAATACTAGCCATGAAATCACTGCTTAGATATAAATCATAGGTTTAAATATTATGAGTCACTCTTGAAGTGTCTGTTTCATATAAAGTGCAATTCAGACCACGCGTGGCTTACTGCACACCAGCCTTATCAGTGTAGTGCGATTTCAGAAGCGCTACGTAAAACTGAAATTAGACTGTATCCACCAAGAAGACTGAGTGAGCACACAATTTTGTAAATGAACATATAAATTCCCAAGCTCCCTGGCTATGTAGTCAATAATATCCTGTCCTGTTTGCACATGCTCTCTGTGAAGTCACCGAGAGGGAAGTCAAGAGACCCTATAAATGACTTCACCCTTGAGTCAGAGTGATGCAGTGTGCGGAGGGGAACAGCCCCGGTCTTCATTACAGATGGCCAGGGACTGTCTAATGTCATCTTCGGGGGACTGGGACCTCACGCTCTCCACCGCTGTGTCTCTAGCATTGAGAAGAGGGCCTGGGGTGCAGAAGGCGCTCAGCACGTTTATGGTTTCATAATTTTATTCTTAAATAACCTGAGACTGACAGAAAACCCACAAAGAAAAGAATTCAGACCTAGAGCCTTCCTCCAGCTTTTCCTAGGTTAATCTTTTTCTTTGAGACAGAGTCTCACTTTGCAGTTCAGGCTGGCCCTGAGCTCACTATGTAGTCCAGGCAAGCCTAGAACTCAGCAATCCTCCTGCCTCTGCCTCCTGAGTACTGGATGAGCCACCACGCCCAGCATTGAGGGGTGTGCTGTTGATTGCTGGTGGGCGTGAGTCACCAGGCCCAGCATTGTATGTGGTTACCGGGGATTGAACTCAGAACCTTGCGCTTGCGAGGCAGGCACTGGAACCACTGAGCTAAATCTCTGGCCCTCCTAGGTTAATCTTGCACCACCACAGAACAGGGAAGGCTGACAGGGAGCAGCACTTGCCCAGAGTTACTAGTGAGTCCGGACGCGTCACTGGGCCGGCTCCAGCTTTTCTGCTGCTCTTTGCAAAGCCGCGATGCAGTGCTTTTCCATTTTGTATATGTTGTTGCACCAAAAGCACAGCTCTTGTGTACTTTTCTGCATTTCTCTTTTTTTCCTTTTTGTGATACTGTGGATTGAACCCAGGGCCTTCTTACTGAGCAATATCCTTAGCTCTTCTTCTGTTCTGTGTTTCTGTTTTTTTTTTTTTTTTGAGACAGGGTCTCGCTTTGTGGTTCAGGCTGGCCCTGAGCTCACTGTGGAGCCCAGGCAAGCCTCGAACTCAGCAATCCCCCTGCCTCTGCTTCCCGAGTGCTGGGATTTATTCTGTGTTTTGAGACAAAAATCTCCCTAAGTTGCCCGGGCTGGACTTGAACTTGTGACCCTCCTGTCTCAGCCTCCCACAATGCTAGGATTACATGGGTGTGTCATTGCACCAGCCTGTATTTCTCTTTCTTTAGCTCCTACCCCCGTGTTTGAGGAGAGGAGATGAGATAGCATCACACAACGGGACCAAAGACGGCCGGTGTGTACTGATGGACTAAGTCACCGGAGAGGAGACACAGCGTAGGCAAAGCACACAGCAAAAGATCAAATGAACTAGGCAATGAGCCGGGGGAGGTCATCAGAGTCAATTAATGGTGACCTGCTACACTCAGAAGCTGCTTAAATTCTTGGAGAGGGAGACGCTGCCCTGTTGCTAACTGTCCTGCTGGAGGGGGATTCCAGAGCCAAGGCCTCACCTGCCGTTTCTAAAGGCAGAGTCTTGGCGAGCTGTTGACTTTCCTCTTCACCCTCTAAGGTCGGGAAAAGGTATTGATCGGAGGCCTTAGGCTCGCACTTAGCTCTGCCTTTCAAACGCACCAGGGCTCCGTGGATTTTGTGGCCGGAAGAGGCAGCAGCTCTCTGCCCCGCCCGGAGACCTGCCAGAAGCCCCTCCCAAGGCAGAGGCCCGCAGCTCCAGGGGTAGCAGGAGGCTGGCAAGCCGACCCCGGAGAACCAGCCTGCTCCTCCCGTGCGCCCCACACCAGCTCCTGCGGGGTGATGACAACCCTCAACCTGGGGGCTTCTAGCCAACAGGTGTAGGAGAGCTCCGTTTTCTTTCACTTCACCTGTCTCCAGTTCAGTCCCCGCCCATCACGACCACTCTCATGCCTTGGCCTGTATCATTTGCTGCAGTCAGCATTTTGATTTTCTAATAAATCACCTTTTTTCAGTTTGAAAGTTGGTCATCCTGATTTTCCCAAACCTTTAAGCGACAGCCTTGGGCGGCTCTGTGTTGTCTACGTCCAGTGAGTCACCTAGGTCTCTATGTTCACCCTGCCAAATAATCTCCTGGTTAAAATCCCATCGTTTCCAAATTATTGTCCTAACTTCTCCTTGCACCTCCTGGTTTACTGTGTTTCTTAGTTAAGTTTCGCTAGAATGTACTATTGGCAATTCTCTCTCCCTCTCTGTCTCTGTTTCCCTCTGTCTTTCTCTTTCTCTCTCCTCTCTGTCAGCAAAAGAGTGAGGCCTCCGGGGGACACCGAGTCCCAGCTCCGATCATTGCCAGCACACAGACACAGCCGCCCAACCTGAGGTTCACTGGTCCAGCCACAGCATGGAGCTCCGCTCTTTCCCTGCAGCTGGCATATCCTGAGGAACTTCCTCGGGGTGCATAAGGCAGTCTCTAAACACGGACCCACGCTCAGCCTCCAGGCATGTCAGCCACCAGACCCAGGGAAAGAAGCGGTCTTATAGATCCTGGAGCCGGTGGCAGAGATGTTGCTGCAGGCAGGAGCCCCACTGAGAAATGGTGGGGCAGGGGAGGAGACAGAGACAGACAGACAGACAGACAGACAGACAGACAGACAGA
>PVIC010047545.1:0-13839 GCA_004025085.1 Thryonomys swinderianus | reverse complement strand
GTGGTGGCTCACACCTGTAATCCCAGTACTCAGGAGGCAGAGACAGGATTGCTGAGTTCCAGGTTTGCCTGGGCTACATAGTGAGCTCAGGGCCAGCCTGAACTACAAAGTGAGACCCTGTCTCAAAAAAAAAAAAAAAAAGAAATTCACAGGGACCCGTCCCATAACAAGTAAATGGCGGTTGAGAACTACAGACTTACAGTCAATATAAAGGCAGAATTCACATTCTTTTCTAGCTGACTGCCTGGGAAGCTTTTAGGGGGAGAGAAAGAACACTAATGGAAAGTAAGAGAAGGTCTGTAACTCCTATTACTGTTCTTCACCAATGTGCCAGTGAGGAGGATCCGGCCTAAGATTTCTCAGGGGTAAAGTAAGTCCACCTACAGGAGTCATATCTGGACTCAAGACCAGTCAGGTTGCTGCGGCAGACCAAAATGCACGTGGTATTATTAAGCATGTCCCAAAATTTAAAGAACTTACATCTGTCGTCAAGCTAGTGTAGTGGGAGTTGAAGGATCTTATTTGAGATTTCACTTCTAGTGAGTGTAAATTCTGAAACACAAGCTGTATCAGCACCCAAATTAGTGGAAATACAATTCATGTCCTTTATAAGAAAGACTTTCTTAAATGAGTACCATTCACTTCATGGTGGGCTTTACTGCTTTTTAGAAGATTTTTATTTAGGGTCAATATTCTAATCACAGAGGTAATAAATCTTTTTTTTTTTTTTTTCATCTCACAGACTACCCCGTTGCCCAGTATCAGGAAAGAAGCACAAAGCATGCTTTGACAGATTTTGGGTTCGCTAACTTCATGAAAATTGGGGCGTTTCCTAGGGAAAGGAACAAGTAACATTATATAACTAGATGAAACAAATTTTCTGCTTAGCAACAAATTTGTGTAAGCAAAAAAATGTATTCAGCTCAAGCTATTCTCATGAACACTACAGAGGCTTTTGGAAGCCTGGAATAACTTTGAGCCACCTAGGCATGCTAATTTACAAGGGCTGGAAAAGCAATATGCTAATTTTGGTAAACAGCTATTCTGGAATGCTATGATGAAATAGAGAGAGTACATCTCTACTCTTCTTGAAGAAAACATATCCTGATCCCAATATTCTAATTAAGTGGGGTCCTCTGGAAATTTTATTTCATGCATAGGACTGATAGTTTTCAAAATACTTACTGGGATATGAAGTTCTCAAGCCTCTTTGAGAGAGGCTTAGGGTTTTCTGTTTCTATGGTAGTGTTTTCCCTCTCCTGAAAATATTTTTGGTGACCTACTTCAGTAGAACTCTGTGAAAGAAAGAGAAAAAAACTTGGAAATCCTTCCCACAAGCACCCAACAGCTCAGATGTTTTACTAAAGCACCTTCTTGGTGTGCGCTTTTCTATTCGTGTCCTGCAGTCCTAGTGAAGAGGTATTTATTATCTAAAAATGTGTGTCATTCAGCTTCTGAACGGCTCTAATTTCTCTGAAATTCCTATTACATGGGCTTTTAAAATCTGCTTTTTATAATATTTCTGCCACCTGTCTTAGTTCCACTATTAAATAGAATAAATTCTCTTTCGTGTATAGCAACTCTCTCGATAAAGGCAATCATTAAAAATTTTCTTCTCTTCATTTATCAGCCATTGTCCTTTATCTTGTGTCACAGGTTTTGTGATTATTAATTTTCCTTTATTCCCCAAGAAAAGCGTGTGTTTCTGCAGCTCCTCTTCCGACTGACCGGCAGCCCCTGGCATCCGCGGCCTGCGGCTTTCTGCACCGCGACCTCCGTCCGTTGTCTCCCGCAGCCTCGGGGAGGTAGCAAGGCGCAGGGGAGACAATCGGATGCGGTGGGAGACGTGGGGACGAGAGGGCACGAAGTGGGCAGAAGGTGGGGCGCAACAAAGGCAGGAATTGCCCGTGGTGAGGAGTCCACTGCCCAGACGAGGCCCCTGCGCTCCCGCTGCAGCCGGAGCCCGGACACGCCCTGCGCACAGTCTGTTCCCTGAGTCTACGAAAATAAAGCCCAGAAACCGCAGCTGGGACTCGGATTCTTCACTCAGGCTTGCGGTCGGGCTCTGTCTCAGTGTTATTTGTGGGCAATAACCTAAAAACGTATGAATCCCAAAAAAGCTTTAAAAGCTCCAATTCTATTTCAAAATCACTTAACATAATTTATGATAACCACAGACTGTAGCAAGATTTTACTATATAAAATCTATATTAAAATTCATTTTTCCTATATACTAGCAATGGAGAATTAGAAATTAAAACTTGAAAACAATTGTCACTTATAACAGCCTCCAAAAATGAATAATTAGGTATAAACTAATAAAACAGATAAAACATCTGTATGCTGAAGTTGTGCAACACTGATTTAACATCAAAGAATACTTAAATGACATTTCTTCAGATGCCATTTTCTTCTGATTGAAGAGGTTTTAAAAATATCCTTTAAATGTAAATTGGCTAGTTGAATGCACTCAGCTCGTGAACACATAAAACAGTATCTTGCCTTATTTTAAAATTTTCTCGGTAAAATTTTAATCTGAGCTCTTTAGTACTTTAGACATGTACTGGGTTCTATCATTCTTTTTGAAGAAAAATCTTCCATCATCTTCAACTTTGTTCCTTTGTACAGAACTGATCTTTCTTAATAGAAACTTTTCAAGAGGGTTGATCACTGGTTTTTAATAATCTGTAAGTTATTTACCTTGCTATAACTCTACAATTTTTATTAAAATTTAAAGTTCCTTCAGCTACTATCTCTTCACAAATGGGGTGTTTCTTGCTTTCTCCATCATTTTTTAATTAATTGATTTTATTGGTACATTTTATATACACATCATGGTCATAATTGAAATTGAAAATTTGTACCAGTATATGACACTATTCAATTCTCATTTTGAGCTCCAATAATGTGTATAGTGGATCACCTGAGGTTTTGAAAAGGATCACTGATGTTCTGCCCACCTTTTTCTCTTCAGATAGTTTATATTGTTACCTTTTCCAGTACGATCTTAATATTTTATTCTGCATTGTATGATTAACTATTAATTTTACTCAGTATGTTTTTTCCTCTCAGATATTGTAGATTTTATTCTAGAAGTCTTATTTGAATCTTTTTTTCTTTCTTTCTTTTTGTGGAGATAATTTTCACTCTACAGCCCAACCTGGCCTTGGCCTACCATGCAGCTCAGGGTGGCCTCGCACTCTTGGTGACCCTCCTGCCTCTGCCTTCCAAGTGCTTGGGTTGTGGGTGTGCATCACCGTCCCCGGCTTATGTGAATCTTTCTAAACTTCCACGACTCTAGCTAACATTTTTTATATACAGAACCGTCATAACTTAATATCTTTACCTGAAAATTCCACATTTACTTTATTTCTAGGTATATTTTAAGGACTACTTCCATCCATATTTATACTGGGTATCAACTTCTGTTAGTTTCTTATTAAATTTCAGACTTTATGAGTTTGCCTTGTTTGATGCTAGATATTTTTGTATCTCCATAAATATTTGTGATTTTTTTTCCCCCTCGGAGTTTCAGTCGTTTATAAACAGATCCTCACGTGTCTTGTTCTTAGCTTAGCTTTCCAGGACCGGATTAGCCTTTAGTGTACAGTTAGCTGGTCCCCACTGAGCCAAGACCTTTCGGGGTAGCTGCCCACATTATCATGGAGCTTTTCAGTCCAGCTGAGGAGTAAACGCACTCCTCTGGGTTCTGCAGGGCGGCCAGGCTCCTTTAGCTGATACTTACGTTCTGCGCAGCTCACTTCTCTGCATTGAGAGCTGGCGAGCCTCAGCTGCCAGGAAGGGCGTTGTGCAGCTCACAGTCTCCTCTCCGCAGTCCTCCACCTGTGGACCCAGCTGCTTCCATCTGCCAGCGGTCAGCACTGGCCCATCCCTTCTGGACTCTCCAGGACTCTCGTGGGTTTTCTGTTGTACAGGGCCAATGGCTCATTCACTACCAAGGAGCTCAGTTGGGAAATTCAGGCCTCGCTCCATTTGTTTCCAGTCTTTCAGGAATCATTGTATGATAATGTCTAATGTCACCTTAGAAACATTAATCATTATTTGATTAAATCAGGCCTGATGGTCAGTCTGGTCCCTCTACGGTCTTCTTGGCTAAAAGTAAATTCTCAAGGGAAACACTGAACTAGCTGCATAAATAGTAGCCCTACTTCTAGCTTCATCCTTCTCAAATGTTGATGTTACTTTCTTTCTTCAAATTTTCTGCAGTTCCAAATGACCTCAGAATAGTACCCAAATTTCTGTCTTTAGAAAGCAGCAAAGTCTGTAGTGAAGTGCGGATCAGCAAAACTGGAAAAAATAAGAGTAGTAATTTGAATTCATAAATCTACTTTATTTTGAAAAAGAATATCAAAATAGCTTAGGTATAAAGATAATTGCACAGTAGAATAATTATCCCAAAGAATTCGTTTAACATGATCAAATTAAGGAATAAATTACTGCTACCTCCCCAGAAACTGCTCACAAGCCCCTCATACCTATACGTATTATATTTGTCTTGTTCTTTTTTCTGAATAATTCCTTAAAGTTCTACAGACTTTGCAATACAGTGCAGTGTGGCAGTTCAGAGCCTTACTGAACTGATATAATCAGGACACTTTCCCAGAAAGTTTTATTTAATCAGCATCATAAAGAATGAGTGATATCCAATCAAGGAGGAGAAAAGAGGTAATTTAAAAAATTTTGTGGTTTTCTTGGAAAAAGTAACTTTTGGATAACACAAATAGATAAATTCACATACATGTGAATTAAGAGGAAAAAAGGTAACAAAAAACATTAAAATTATCTTAAAATTCAAAAATCCCATTGATATTAACTTAAAACTCCTAATAAAACAGATATTTTTCTAGGAAAAACTGAATATTAATATTATTATTAAAAAAGAGGAAATCAGGCATGTGGAAATAAACTATTAATCATTAAAGGTGTTAGTATTCCTACAGAAATTATATAAAATCATATCAGTTTCAATAAATCAATGATTTCTTTCAGATTTTCAATAGATCATTTTTCTTCTGTTGAAATGTCTGAGGCTTAGAAAATCATTACAGTTTAGCTTTTGAGGCTCTTAATAGTAACAGAATGGGTTTAATAGGTTAATCTCAAAACTATTAATAAACACATTAGAAAATTTCACATAGAATTAAATGGGACATGACAAATTAGGAATTATTTAATGAGTAAACAAGTAATAACAAATCTATTAATATTCTTAATTATATTAACAACCATCAAAATCAATAATTTTCCATAGTAATAAATATTAACTTAAAATACTACTAAACAGTTTTGAAAGACTCAATATATGCTAAGTACCATTTAAATTCTGAAGATACAGGATAAACAATACAACATCCCTTCCATCATAAAATGTAGATCGTAGTAGAAAAGAAAAACACAAAAGGTTTTTTTAAATGAAAAGAATAAATATTAAGGGCCGGAGGGTTAGCTCAGTGGTTCGGGCGCCTGCCTTGCAAGCACAAGGTCCTGAGTTCGATCCCCAGTAATCACATACAATGCTGGGCGTGGAGACACACCCACCAACAATCAACGCCGCATACCACAATGCTGGACGGGGTGGCTAACGTCTGTAATCCCAGCACTCCGGAGGCAGAGACAGGAGGATTGCTGAGTTCGCGGTGGCTTGCCTGGGCACCATAGTGAGCTCAGGGCCAGCCTGAACTACACAGCGAGACCCTGTTTCAAAAAGCAAAAAAAAAAAAAAAAAAAAAAAAAAGAATAAATATTATAATTGTATGTAATATAAGAGCTATGACCAAAGCTAGGACAAGGTGAGGGAAAAGAGAGTCAGAGAAACAGGCCGCCATCTTAACATCACGTGAGGAAAGATTTCTTGGAGAAACCGGTCTTCCAGGGGAGCTGTAGCTCACGTAGAAGAGCCTGCCAAGAGATTGTCTGCAAGAAGCTTCCAGACAAAGAAAGAGTGAGTCCAAAAGTTTGTGGGAGGGAACAGCAATGTCTCTCAGGAGCCACAGGAGTCAAGGGGAGACAGGGGTTGGGTAAAAGGAAAGGAACACGATGTGAAACCAACTAAGAAGACGGGCTCTTGGGGATTCCCTTCCACATCCTCCTCTCCTGGGTCTCCGTCTGGCAAAGCTTCAAAGTGACCACCTTCGACAGCAGCCCAGAATGACGGTGACCTGACCGCTCCTCAGATGAGCTACTGCCAGGAAGTCACGATGTCACGTCCCATCTTCACTCAGGGACAGATGGTGCAGCCTCACCATGTGCTAGGAGGATAAATGGAAGAGGATAATGAAGAGTAGAGATCTTTACCATTAGTTCGAGCCCTGGTACCACACACACAAAAAAATTCAATAGGAAAGTCAGGGTAATGGTGGAGAGGCAAGAGTGATGGACACATGGGGCACTTGAGTCAGAGCAATAGGATGCAAGAAGAAAATTTCTTGGATGCACATGGAGAAAAGTGAAATGTAAAGCACAAAGATGCTCTGTTCAATTACAGACTTGGTAAAGCTGTAATCTTTTTCAAAGTCAAGAGTACTTTTAACTAACTTTTTAAGGATTTAGCTGGAATAACAAAAAATAGTACTCAGATTGGAGTAGGAGAAAATAAATCATTTACCCCGAAAGCTTTCCATTAATTTTTTTCCTCAATTAAAATAGTTAAGTTAGCCATTGTCAAAATTCTCCCATTTATGCAGCATTGAAAGGATGTTTTGGAAACTAATCTACAAATTAAAGAACTAAATTTTAAATCTCATTTCGGAAATTTAAAAAAAAAATGATCTCTTCAGTGCTCCCCCACAAGTCCTCATCATGAACATGGTCTGCAAGCAGCACTGGAACTTGGAAGACATCATGGGATTCAAGTGAATTTACAGCCAGCAATTGATGTGTGGGTCTATATTTCTAAACACAAAGCCACAGAATTAGTCCCTAAAGTAATATGTTATTTGAACTGGAGGGAACAAAATGTTTGTGGTAAAAACATTCAGGACTCTAGAAGTGAGTAATAATTTAGCAATAGAATATGTTTAAGGTATTTATGCCAAATAAATGCAATTGTCCCTGGCAAGGCCTTGGGAGGCCTAATGGTATTGCTGCTAAATCCTCAGGAAGGGGAAATTCTGAGTCAGCACTTCCTCACCCTGGGATGGCATTGTTTTGCTGCTACAAATTCTTGTGAAATAAAGCAAGTTCTTTTCCATTTTGAGTTGATGCTATACAGATTTAGCAGCGTCTGTTTCTTTCTCTGCTGAGAATTACATCACAAACTTGAAGAGAATATGGCTAGATGTTGAGAAAATATATAATTTATGTAAATTTTTTAGTCAGTTCTGCTCTCCACGTGTTAAGTTGAATTGTTACACATAGGAGAACAACACATGTGCAATGCTCTTCAAAAATATTTCAATTTTCATACAGGCAGAAATGTGGTAGACACATGCGGGAATTTATCTCCCCAAATGTAAATTTTTGAGCATCTTTGAACAATGACAGCCCAAGGGACTCTACAAGAAAATAGCATGACATTCATTTTATATTATTCATAACCTTCTTCCTCTTCAAGTCACAGAGACCAAAGTTACAGAAGACATCATGCATTTTTAAATTCAGAAATTTATGGTTTTTATACTTAATGAAATACAAAAGTCCACAGAATGAAACTGTTTTCTTCATTGTTTTACTTGCTTTCTTATTTTAGAATGATATGGAAAACTTGGTGGATACTCTGACTAATTAGTATGTTTGTACTATAATTAGTACAAATAATAGTAATAATTAGTATATTAATAATTAGTATATTTGTACTATATTTCTAGTTCTGCAGTTGTATGTACCTCATTTCTTGTCCTACTAACTAGAAGAATAAATTTATTTCTCACAAGTAAATTACCACTTTCTTCCACTGAAAACATAAGGGTGAAACAAGTATCATCCTACAAATCACTGTCTCACAAAGTCAAAGAATGAACACAAAGGAGGTTAAATGAGAATTATTTATTGAAAACCTAAAGAAAATATCTCCTAACAATTTCTAGGAGAAAACTTCAAAAGTGGCTTCAGTCTTGGACACTTATGCAGGGAACTAGAGTTTGTTTAGTTACATGGTGCCCACGTGTCATGGTGGCTCTGTGGGTTTAGAATGACCAGAGTTTCGGCTTTGTAAGGCAGAGTCTAAAGATGATTAGTTACTCAGCTTGAATTCAAGGGAAATCAGTTATTCTATTTCCATATTTCTCAAGTCCAGTCTGAAGGCAAGAAGGAGTTGTCACTGACCCAAGCACAGCTGCAAAAAACAGTTCTTTCCTAGGAGTGAGATTTCTTATCTGCCCACGCTGTTCCTCTTTATCCTTCTTCTTTCTTGTTTTACATTTCAAAGCCTAACTTGTGGCACAGTCTGAACTCTCTCTTAACTTAGTTTCCATGCCCTTTTCTTGGCATCTAGCTGGCTCAGTCTCAGGCCCTGTGCATTTTACAAAAGCAACTTGATCATCTGGGAGCAGGAAAGCAAAAATCCCCTTTCTATACAACTCCTGTAATTTTCTTTGTATTGAACATAAAGATAGAGGTATCCCTAATGGAAAGCACCACTGGGTTAGTGAAAATTTGGCCAAATTTGTCCTTCTGATAAATGTTGAAAATACAGCAGCATTCTAAAGTAGATGAGTGCTCTTTTGAAGGTTCTGTTTAAGTAAAAGTAATCTGGCTAATATGTATAATGTATAATAAATAGTAAGCTACTGTAGGGAGGAACAAGATATATCCATTTTTTAAAAGAGGCAGATACTCAGCACTTGGGCTTCTCTACCCACAGATTTCCTGTCTCCCAGCCTGGCAGCATCCATGAAGGTTATCCACACCTCAAGATCCAGGAAAACTCTTTCCCACAGAAAAAATTGAGGCCTCTGGGTCTAGACTACTCTTACTGGAAAATAAGAAGAGTGAACCACTGAAGAGTTTACAAATGAAAACTGAAAGAGAATTTGGAGATACTGCATTTTGTTGGCCAGAAAAATGGAAGCACGAGGAATATTATGAACATGGTTAACAACCACTAGTGTCAGGTGTATAGGAGATTTTAGACAGAGCACAAAAATCGAATCATGTCCTTGGATAATGTTCAAAAGCTCACGATGAATATAACCACAGCAACTCCCAAGCATATTTATGTTGTCTTATGTGTAGAAGGCTAAAGTGCTTTGAACTATCTTATACGTGTTGCCAAATCAATGAGATATTTTACTTGCTCTTGAATTGGTGAGTAAAGCTGGAGTCTGAGTACAAGGAGATACTCTAAACAAACTGAAAATAATTGCAAACAATTTGAATCCTTATTGTAGGGGTTAATGAGTGCTGGCTGAAGTCCCACTCTCTAGTTAAGTAGGGAAGGAAAAGAAAAAAGCAGGGATTGAAATTCAATTGTTGGACTTGGAGAGAAAGATTATTTATCTTCCCTGTCCTGATGAGAATTTGAGGAGACCATTCAAGACTGTTACTCACATAACAAGACCTGTAAAAAACTTTTCCCTGGATCCAAAAAGAGAAGCTGACTTCTCAGTCTGTTATTCAGTTCAGTTCTTTACTTGTTGTGAGGACATGAAGCGGCAACTTCTACGCTCTCATGAGAAGTCAGACAACTGAAGCCACCCCTCCTTTTTAACACAGGGGAAAAAAACAAGTAGAAAATAAAGGAAAAGAAGTGTGAAAGAACCAAGAGCTGAGAAAAATATTTAACATTAAGAAACCAAGAAGAGATTGATGTTTTAAAACAGATAATTTTATATTTAAAAGGAATCATAAAGGTATAGTATCTTCCAAAATATTCATTAATGAGAAAACAGACAAGGTAGTGACTATGAAACCAGAGGCTCATGATGGTTCCCCCAATTCAGACTATTCAATATACTAAATACATATAATGTATACATATAGATATCATATATATGTATAATGATGAAGCACACAAAGTGTTTTGTAAAATATTTTACACTCATGAAAGGTGTTTTGATTTTTTTATATGTTCATTCTGTGAATTAAAATGGAAGGAAACTCCAAACTACACAATAGTTGGAATCTAAATTTTTCTTTTGGAAAGTATGTTTAATTCTAAACTGTTTTGAACAAAACAATTCAGTAGGTTAGTTTACATAAAATGTTAGCTTTATCGTGCACAGAGTTCATGTGCATATGGTGGTAAATGTTTTTATTTTTAGGCTTTTGTTTTTTTACGTTTTCATTAATCCATGCTTGCAGTACATAACACATCTTTAAGTTACACAAGAAAAAAAAGGACAAAAGCTGATATGAGAATGAATTTTCATCCTTCCCAGGAATGCCAAATAGTGGCCTGTGGCTTATTCTAGATTCCGTAAAAGGCCTATTCTCGCTTAGCAAAAATAGTGAATAGTGGCTCTTACCAGAGAGGTATGTTATAACATATAAAAAATGCATTTCAAGACTCCATTCTTTTGAATTTCAATATGATGGAGTGTCTTTAAGGTTCTCCAAAGCACAGGAAGCCACAGAGGACCACTCAACCAAAGTTGTTCCAGTGAAAATTCTGGCCAAATGTGAAAGCACTAAAAAAGCAAAGTGAAAAAACCCTGAGAAATAGTTACAAGTTAACCCATTGTGATGTTGGTAAACTTAGTCATCAAGGAACAAATTAAATATGCTAGGTTGCTTTAAGAGATGGTTTCCAAATTGAGTTGAGCTGCTTATTTTTGAAGGACATACTTGGAAGTTAAATTCGAATGGAAGAGATGACTTCAGAGTCTGAGTTCCTCGATGTGTGGAACAGTAAGAGGTATCAACACACAATCCACAGACAGAAAAAAATACATGTTAGTATTTCCTAGCCCTATCCTGTGCTGCTATTTCTGTAACACATATGTTTTGTTCTCACTGCAACCCAGCTTCCTTCTCCCTGTAGACTGGGAAATGTCTGGCATCCACTTGCTGTAAGATGAGAACTCTGTGCTCTGAGTTCTCACAGCAGCAGTCTGGGCCTCCTGCTTTCCTGACGTACCCTGGAACAATTCCAGTTGATTGTAAACACTTGCCAGCACGTTCTGAAGTGTGTCCATTTGTTTTCTCAGCTTGCTCTGCCAGCCCTCACACCATGGCTCCGAGCTTTAATTTCCTTCATTTAAGAAGTGTTCATGGAGGCATCTTCCTCTGCAGATACGTCTGGATTCTGCCCTGGTCCTCGGTAATAGAATCAACTCCCAGGAAGATAAAGCTGATCCAGTTCAATGTGATGTGACAGTCTGTGTCCAGAAAAATGAACCAATTGCCATGCGAAGAGTCGTGAGGGATTAGACACACTCTTTACATCTGTTCAGCTTCCCTGCACGGGTTTTCTCTCCAGTACCTCCCATGATCCATTCTGTCTGTCAGTTTGACAGCCTCACTGACAACCTCTATGTCCTCAAAGAAAGCACAGCTACATGCAATATGATAACGTAAAACAGAATCCACACAAAAGCACGATCCATTGATAGAAACTTTCAGACAAGCTCATGATAAAATTATTTCATTTTCCCCAGAGTAAAAGAATTAATGTGAGTTATTTACTGATTTATTACTGTGGACTTAGATTAAAATTAGTCTAATTTACCAAATATGCATACTTCAGTATAATAAAATTTTAAGCTTTTCAAGGTTCAGCATGAGACATAATATTTTACCCTCTCAATACCTTGCTGCCCTGGTTTTGTAACAAGGTTTTATAGACTGCATTGCTGGAGTCCCATGCTCCTCACGGAGTACAGTTTTCAGTCTTCAAGGTTACCCTGAAAAATACTGACAGAATGCTAGGAACTAAGGTGTAATTACAAATATTTTATTTGGCATTATTAATCAATGGATAAAGTTTGCCATGTTTTTATACTGTTTAATAATCTATTTTAAATAGCTAGAATTATAGTATGTAAATGATTAGTTCTACCCATTGTGCCCTATTATGCTACGAAGAATATGAAGATTCAAGAAATATACAGCTAGGTTCACCCCTTCATACAAATTCTGTAGCTCTAGCAAACAGGAAAGGTCTGTGCGATTTACTTCAGAAGCAGGACCAGAGCCTGCACAATGGCATCAAGCCTTTCCACCAGTCCTTGTACATCTTCAGAGTGTGAGAGAATATCAGTGAATCTCACCGTGTTATGACAATCAGACAAGAAATAAGACCCATGCCCTCTTCAATATTTCTGGCAGCATGCCTTTGTGGTCTGCATCTCCAGGCTTAGTTCTAAGAAGACAAGGATTTTCCTCCTTAAGAGAAAGCCCCCCAACCCAGGAATTCAAATCCATTCCTGTCATCATTTTCCCTGGTTGCCCAGTATCTTTAATCTTGCCCTACAGATCTTATCTATAGCACCAGTATTTGAAAGTAAGTCTCAAGTGGCACTAAATTGTAATCAACTCCTCCATCAGTCTTGCCAAAATTCCATTAAGCAATGTTTCCACAAATTCCAGTCGATCCACGACATTAGGTTTTCAGACTGTACCACCCATCTTTCCATAGTGATATTGAGGTAAGTCAGTGCTCTTCTGTGTGTTGCATTTGGTGATGTTTGTTTTGATCTCTTGAGAAGTAGCTTCCAGATTTCCAATGTGTTTGTCATTTTCTGTGACTTAGAAGTCCAACTTTGCTATTTCAGGCAGAAGCGTTTTAAGTTTTCTCTCCAGGGAGGTCATGGAGTTATAGGGTTTCTTGATTCCAGAAATAATTGCCTCAAACAAGCCTTTCCATGTGGAGTTCCGAGTTCTTGAGAGTCATTTGCCCTGTCACTTGCTTTCTCTTCAGATATTCTTGAAGGAAAGTAATCACTTATGCTCCTGATGTCACTGTTAAAAGTGTGGCTTCTGTGAACCACATACTATTTCCATGATGAAAAGCTTGATGAGAGGTGGAAATCAAACTCACCATCCAGATGTGTCTGTTGTTAGAATCAAAGCTTTAAGTGCAACACTGAAGAAGTCAGGCTCTGATTTCTGACATCACCAGATGATGAGATAGAGGATTCATCTCCTACATGATGCCAATTCATCTGCTGAGCTCTTGAAAGCAGAGTGACTGAAAACTTGAAGAATAGGAGACTTTTTATATTTACCCACCTGTTTTTAGAAAATGAAAGAGTATATTACATGAATGGTTTGATTTGATGTTTTTGGTCAGCTTTACTGAATTACAGTAAAATACAATTTTCTAATTTTGAATGCACTGTAAGTTTTGAGAAATACATATGATTCTGTAGTAGCCACCATAATCATGATGTAGATTTGCCCCCTTAGCAGTTAATTTCCTCCCTTTGGTCATAAGCCTTGGAAACTACTTTTCTTTCTATAACTATCCTTTTGCCTTTTCTAGACTTACATAAAAATGGAAATCATATGATTCCTATTTTTTGTGCCCAGCATCTCCCAATCCATATGACCATAGAGAAGCATCCATGTTAGTAGAAGAGTCCATAATTCATTCTTTTTGTTAGTGTTATGACCAACTACCGTTCCACTAATTTACCTCATAATATGCTCATTTCCTAAATCAAGATTAACCTTAATCCAGAAGAGCTGATAGTGAGAATGCACATTGCCATGATGGAAGCTATCCACGGAAATGTGGCTGAAGTCTCAACTTCTGGGAGATCACAGTGTTGGATTTTTTCTGGGCTCACAGTGGGGTACTATGGCTCCAAGCCCTCTGGCTTCTGGCTCCTAAGAAGCAAGATGTCTGAGGGCAGAAGAAGGGAGTAGCCACAGTATTGCTTCCCCAGCCTTCTCTTTGGTCAGCTCTTTTCAGAAAGCTACATTTCTTCTCTGGCTTCA
>PVIC010047544.1:0-13824 GCA_004025085.1 Thryonomys swinderianus | reverse complement strand
GGAAACATTGAGCTAAAACAAGTTAGCACCTTATAGCAAGAAATATAACTTTAGTGTCTACAGTTATGACTGCTACATTTACCTTAAATATTTATGTTTTGGTTTTCACTTCACTTATATCATTTCAATATAACTGAAATCATACACTTGGCATCAATTTATACATGTAGGTAACTGTAATATGGGTAAAAACATGTTTTCATTTCTTTCTCCCATTTAATATTCTTCCTTGAAATAAATTGCCTTCTTAATGAAATCAAAACCTGTACTAGAATGTAAAGTGCATTTAGCTACATTACTTAATTTCTCATTATCATATCTTAAAATAATGATTGCTAGCATTTACTTATACACAATGAAATATATGTTACGATTGATGATACTTCTACATTTTCATATAGAATATGCAATTGGAGTTATTTCTATCACAAAACAACCTACCTAATTAGCTACATGAATTTCTGGATTTTTCCTACAATGCTCAAATATCAGTCCTTTTAAACACTTATTCACCCATAAACAACCCTCACCTAATCCTTCAAATTAAGTTGGAAATAATTTACAACTTAGCATCTTGTCCATACATCTATTACATCATTTATAATACTGAATGTCAATTATGAACATGTTTTTTTCTAAGTATACATACTACTCAAGAGAAATTATCATGTATATATTTAATACTTGAATGATAGCACTGATAACATATTTTGAGGTTCTATAAATATTTTTCAACAAATTAAGAAAGCACTGTTATAGTGTTTTACTAATACACTCCCTAAAGTGATTAGAACTATCCACTTTTTAAAGATACAGATGTTCAGGATAAACAGAAGTGTCTTTTACCCTTGGATCTACAATGCATTAAGCAGTAGTATAACATTAAGTTAATAATTTAACCTATCTTTCCTTAGATTCAGTTGTGAGCTAAATTTTTCTCCACATCAAATCAATATGTTGAAGTACCATCATACCATCAACTAGTTCCTCAGAATGTGGCTGTATTTGAAGAGAACGCCTTTAATTAAGTTTAAATAAGATCACCACGGTGAGACCTAGTCCAATACAACTAATATCTTTATAAGCAGAGAACATTAGAACACAAAAAGCCACAGAGGAAAGACAAAGGTATGACCAAGATAGAAGCTGAAAGACATAGTTGATACCAGCTATGCCAACATCTAGATCTTGGCTTCCAGAGTCCAGACCAGTGACAACATAAATGTGCGCCGTTTAAGCCCTTCCTTTCCTATGGCTTTTTACAGGACCTGACAAACTGATGTAGTCCACTCTGAATTGGATGATGGTTGAATGAGATATAATATGTAATAACTCTTGTACAAATTGTTACTATGTATACCCTGCACACTCCTTAATAATACCTTACACGTGTATATATTTGAAGAAATCAATTGAAAATTAATTTAATTTATTATGCCTAAATATCTCTATCTTAAAATTCTGCATGTGTATGTGTGTGTGTGCATGTGCGTAAATCTCTATCTATCCCTTGAATTTTCATTGTAAGCTCCTGATACAAGAAGCTCCTGGAGTGTTCAGGTCTGGAGTCTGTATTTAGGGAAGGCTCATTAGATAACTTAATGATGGCCATGTTTTCTAACTTCTAGTTTAAGATAGGAGTTAGTAAGCTTTCCATCATTGTGACAAAGAAACTGAGATAAACAATTTAACTGAAGAGAGGTTTAAATTTGGATGTACAATTTTAACAGCCTCTATCCATGCTTGGACAGGTCACTTTTTGGTCTATGATAAGGCAGAATTTTATGGCAGAAGGATCTTGTGGGCACTCACCTCACAGCAAGAAAGTGGTTCATGGCAACAAACAAGCCATTTGACAACGACTAACTCTTATAATGCAGCTCCTCTCCCCACACCGTTGGCTGTGAATCTGTCAATCACTTAATCCATTCCGAAGATCATAACCTTCATGATGGCATCATTTCCCTGAAGTCTCCACTTCCAAACTCTGCTGGACTGGGGAATTTACATCATAACAACAACAACTGGAAATGTCAAAGAAGTTCACTTAAATCTATTCCTTATAGGTTATGAATTTCTGGTACCACTTCAAGATTTCTCTTCTTTATTTCACAGTTACTCCTGCTATCAAAATCCTCTTTCTCTGAATTAATATTAGTATTTCATTATTGTACATTTGGTTTCATTGCTCTTTACTGCATAATTATAATCCTTTTCCTACTTTTATTAGATGCACCAATATAAATTAACAAAAATAACTTATTAATATCCATTGATTAGCTATATAATAAAGTTTTATAATAAATAACTAAAAATGAATATTTGACAATTGTTTTTAAAAAGAAACCCTGAGTTTTCTTCATCTATTTTGCCCTTTGGGCTCTGATCTCTTGCCAAGTGTTCAGACTTCTTTTCACTCATTCTAGAAAAAAAAAAAATGATTCTGTTTTGTTAGCAAAATTGCCACCTATTCTAGAACACATTTAACTTTGTTGATATCGCGCTGGGTCAGTAGTGGCCATAGAAGAACATTGGTACCAGGACACCTCAGAAAAAGCATGTTGGTTTCATTTGTCAAAGTAAGCACTTCTGTACACCTGATTTATTTTTACCTCGACATCCCATATCTCTAGTCCTTGTCATGCCCTTTCCTCCACCTGTGTCCAAGCCTACTGAACACAGAACAAGGCATTAAATGTTCCAGAAAGCAACAGTAATCTGGAGAGTAGCAGAAATGCACACTGATGAAGTCAAAGGCAATAGCCAAATGAATCTTAATTTCCATGTTGACAAACATACCAGCAAAGGCATTGCCACCATCCACAACAAGGTCAGATAGTGGAGCTGGAATGAAGAATAAGAAGAAAGATTCTCTCATTGCAATTGCTTAGGCAGTTGCTGAGTAACTGCCGTATGCCACCGTAATTTAGAACTTTTACATGTGTATGTAATGTGTTATTTCTCAAGAATTTTCTCTGTCTATAATTGATCCAGTGATTTGATTTATATTCTATCTTTAATAACAAACCCAACACAGATTAATTAGCTTCAAAAAATCAAAGGCAATATCATTTTACAGAGATCTAGAGATTTAAACTGTTAACAATGCTGAGGAAAGTCAAATTTAACTGACTACATTGCTTCCCATTCTTTTTGTCCTGAAGCTATGAGTACTTTTATCATGCAAATGTGAAAGCAGTTAGTTTGCCAACATGAAACCCAAATATCAGATATGAGGAGATTCTCTTTATGTTGATCTTGGCTTCAAAATAGGTGTTTCTGAAAACCCTGACAAATATGAACATAATAATGAAGTATCTGTATGGAAATAGATTTTTGCTATAACCAAATAGAGCATACTAATATTTCCTTTTGGTTTGAGTTATTATTATGATATTTATAATTTTTATAACTTGTAATAGAACATAAGGAAGGTTGGTGTTGTTTCTCCACAGCAGACATGATGATTAGCTTAGTTTAACATTTCAGTGACAATCACAGAAGCTGCACTTGCACAATTACAAAGGGCCCTTTATAATACCAGATTCCAATTGCATACTGAGAATATTTACCTGCATATATATATATATATATATATATATATATATATATATATATATGGTGTATACATGGTGGCTCATGCTTGTAATCCCAGCACTTGGGAAGCAGAGGCAGGAGGATTTCTGAGTTTGAGGCTTCCCTGGGCTACATAGTGAACTCAGGTCCAGCCTGAACTACAAAGTGAGACCCTGTCTCAAAAAACGAAAAAAAAGAAAGAAAGAAAGAAAGAAAGAAAGAAAGAAAGAAAGAAAGAAAGAAAGAAAGAAAGAAAGAAAGAAAGAAAGAAAGAAAGAAAACTGAGCAAACTACATATCTGAAAGCCTGGCATCACAGTGTTACATTTAAAATTCTGGGCCTAGAAATTAAGTCTGTTTCTGTTTAGTTTTTCTTTGCTTTCATTATTTATTTGTAGTATCTTTTAAATATCTAATAAATAGCCATATATATATATATATATATATCCATGACTTCTTTATATAGTGAGGTGCAAATGTTCATATTAGACAATTTATTTAGGAATTTATGGAGTTCACTGGTTCTTAGGTTAATAATTCCACTGGCACAGACTAGATTCAACAGAATAGTAAGGTTGAATTCACATATGTAAATTCAATAGACTTCACTGAATTAACCTTTTCATTCACTGGCCCTGGAATAAGCATTCTAAAATCTAACTTTCATTTTTAACAGTGTGGTCATTTGTTGCTTTTCACTTACATTTAGTAGCAGACATACAATTTCATTTTGTTGTTGTTGTTGTTCACAAAGGCCAGGTTGCAAAAATGGTCTTGGAAATGAGTGACAGTCGACAGACTCTGCAGACAGCCTCTGAGATACTGCAGCTGGTGATGATGCTTAATGCTGCAGCGCTAAAGGCGCGTACTGGCTCGGGGCCAATGTGCCTGTTGGAATTCAAAACACCCATCTGGATAAGGCTCCCCTGACATTGACCTGAATAGAGATCATAGACTGGCACAGGCTTTTAGAGTCTAGGTATTGTGCACCTTTTATCAAGGGCAGGCCATGGCACTGACAGAAGAATAAAAATTATATTATCTACATTGACAGATTTTTTTCACCATTTTTGCACACACAAAGGAAGAGGACACAGTCAAGAGTAAAGAGTTTAGAAATGGAAGGAGCATTTGTACCTCGAAGGAAAAATATGCTTATGTATATGTTTTACGCTTATATTTATGTAGAAACTTTTTCTGAATACTACCATAAAAATTAAGGATTTAAAGAGCATTGTGTTAGGAAATGAGATATATGGAGAAAAGTTGAAGTAGGCATTAGGTGAAATGGTGTAAAATATATGACTATATATATATATATATATATATATATATATTTCATAGCAAAATAATTTTCCTGTATTTTATTTGTGTGCTTTATGAATGCAAGGTTCAGAAGCATTTTTGAGGCCAGACTTGGTGGCTCTTAAACTCTTTAAGATTTAAAAGTCTGCAATCTATCACAGGGCACCATTAATCCTTTTATGTGCCACAATCTCAAAACACAAGTGGGGAGCACTCTGATCATGAACAACCATACTTAGACGGAAACATTCTGGAATGTGGCTGAGGGTAGCTCTCATGTCAAAAATAGCAGTTATTACATTGTATCTCCATGTAGACCTTACTCCCCAGAGCAGCCAAGATAGTCTAGATTATATGTAAAAGCCAAGTGAATTCATACACTGTGGCTTCCATCATGAGCAATATGTTTCTTATGCTTCATAGGCATTTAAGATCCACAGTTGTTTGAGTCCAGGTTGTCTTCCTACTGCTGTCTCTGGCAGCAGGACCAATTTAAAACACTCATGGTTACTGTACCAAGAAAAAGCATGAGGATGAGATTGGAATTGTTTTTCTTGAAAGCTTTCACTCAGAAGGGGTATCATATTTGCTTGATTTTATTGATCAAAATAAGATTCATAAATCTCCAGTTAATGTTTTCCAAAAGAAAAGCAAAAATCTCCTTTTTTATCTTATTATTTAATTAATTCACTTTAGTTTAAGGTATTGCTACGCTAATGACTTGCCTAAGTTTCAGAGAAAAATAAATACAAGTCATTTTGAGAAGCTAAACTTTCATTTTAGGTATCAAGGTGTTCAAGGCTATAAAAAATTTCTCAGGGGAAACTGTCAGTTTACAGTCAGAAATTACCTAGTACAGAAGAAAATATTAAAAATGAGAAATAAGAAAATAATTATCATAAACATGTCTTCTAAAGTTTCAGTTATCAAATGATCCCCAAACCATAAAATAAAGAATAGAAATTAACAACGGTTTCAGTGCTTAGTTTGAAAATACCTATAGGGAACAGAAGCATAACCCTTTAATTAATTTAAATTTACTTTAATTTGGAAGAAAAATTTGAAAAAATTCATCTTTTCTCATATATATATATATATATATATATATATAGAGAGAGAGAGAGAGAGAGAGAGAGAGAGAGAGAGAGAGAGAGATATTCACAATAACACACCTCACAAATTATAAATAGACAAGGCTGTAATTGAAAAAAAGTTTTCCTGGGAAACCTAAAGTAAGTTTATTTATTTATTTTTTTGAGACAGGGTCTTGCTTTGTAGTTCAGGCTGGCTCTGAGCTCACTATGTAGCCTCTGCAAGCCTTGAACTCAGCAATCCTCCTGCTTCTGCCTCCCGAGTGCTGGGATTACAGGCGTGAGCCACCACGCCCGGCACTGTGGCATGCGGTATTGATTGTTGGTGGACATGAGTCACCACGCCCAGCATTGTATGCGGTCACCGGGGATCGAACTCAGGACCTTGCGCTTGCGAGGCAGGCGCTGGAACCACTGAGCTAACCCTCCGGTCCAAAGTAAGTTTATTTTTATATGTCGGTTTTTTGAATTTTCTCTCAGAGATTTGAAATTAAGAATGACTATTCATCTGACATCCATTAAATATTTTATGCAAGTATTAGGGCAATAAAACGTGGAAGAAAGGAAAAATAGATGAATTAGGAAAAAGGATAACTTTTGCCATTATTACAAATGTTATAAGTAATTTAGAGAAATCCAGTGTACATCAGCAGAAAATAATTTAATTTATAATATAATTTTAAGATATAAAAATGCATAAAATCAACTATAATCTTATGATTCAAATATATCAATAACAAAACAAAAATATTAGATTTAGCATTATCTTTAGAAGTGTATAGAAGATGACAAAACTTACTGAAATCATTTTAAATATACTTGAAATGCAGGGGAAAGTTAAGGAAGCTATAATAGGTCTAATTATTTTCTTATCACTGAAGATTTGTTGTTGTACAATTTTTGATTCCACCAAAAATTTTTATTAAGTCAGTGAAGTCTTTTAAAATTTCTTTAGTCCTTGACAAAGTGATCCTACAATTTATATACAATCCTCAAGGAACATGAACACTCAAAAATTTCTCTTGAAGAGAAAAGACATTATAAACTTATCCATGAATTTGAACAAAATACTGTAAAGTTATAATAGGTCAACCATTGTTTTATTCATGTGGAAATACCAAGTAGGTCAATGAGCAAAGACTAGAAAAACTAAAAATTCACAAGTAATATACTAACAGGTGTATTCGTTTCTTAGAGATACCGCAGCACATGAATCTACTATCTCATCTTTTTCTTATTTTTTTCTTGAAGAGCTGGGAATTGAACTCAGGACCTTGAGCTTGCCAGGTAGATAGCACCACGGAGCTACATCCCCAGTCCCTATGTCCTACCACATTCAAGGCTATAAATCTCTAATTAAGGTGTTGGCAGGCCCACACTCCTCTTGAATCTTGTTATAGGAATACTTCCCTGGCTTTTTCTAGTGTCTTGTGCTTTGCTAGAAATCTTGATTTTCCTTGGTCTGTAGATGTTTCTCTTCCATTTTTTGACTTCATGTTTCTGTGTTTTAAAATGAACATTTTCTTATAATGACAGCATGTTGAGTCATGGCCCCAATCTACTCCACTGCAATTTCATCTTCAGTAATTACACCTACAATTAACACATTTTCAATGTATTTGCAATTTTTAGCTTACTCAGAGATAACACTTCTTGTCTTTGTTTTAACCTCAAAAAACATAAATATGACAGATATGGTCTCATTGATTCATGAGGAAATAATGGAATCTTGAATAAATGATATCTGCACAATTACATTTATATATATTAAAAATAAAATTGGTTCCTGTTTTCACACATATACAAAAATCCCCCAAAATAACTCAAAATAGATTTTAGATTTAATACTACAAGTAAAAACAATATATCTTTTAAGTGTACAGCTGAGTATTGTTTATTAATTGTTATCACAAAACCACTCTCAAATAATTTTTCAAGATAATTAAAGGGTTGTGCTAATTTTAAAATCCATAAATTTTATAGCATCAAAGAGAATATCAATAAAATAAATGTAGGAGGAATGCATACAAAATTAGCCAGATAGGAAAAGATAGATTAACAGTGGATCTTGAAGAATTTCTCAGTCAGGGAAAAAGGCTTCCTATCATGTTATAAGCATGTAGGTTATATTCTTCTTCCTTCCTTCCTTCCTTCCTTCCTTCCTTCCTTCCTTCCTTCCTTCCTTCCTTCCTTCCTTCCTTCCCTCTTTCCTTCCTCCCTCCTTCCCTTCCTCCCTCCTCTCTCTTTTCTCTCCTGTCTCTGTCTCTGTCTCTGTCTCCATCTCTCTGTCTCTCTGTCTCTGTCTCTCTGTCTCTCTCTCTCTGTCTCACAAGGCCTTACCAGGCTGCCCTGAAACTCCAGATATCCTCCTGCTTCAGCTTCCCCAGTGCCTAGATGGTAGACTTGGTCCACCATGCCCAGTTATCACCCTATATTGAACATAGGACTTGTAAAAACTAGAATTCTCAGATTTCCATAATTTATGGCACAGTTAACTTTTTTTTTTTTGAGACAGGGTCTCACTTTGTAGTTCAGGCTGGCCCTGAGCTCACTATGTATCCCAGGCAGGCCTCAAATGCAGCAATCCTCCTGTCTCTGCCTCCCAAGTGCTGGGATTACAGGTGTGAGCCACCACACCCAGTGGCACAGTTAACTTTATATAAACCTGAGTTCTTTGCCTCAAGTGGGAGAATAAAATCAAAGCCTAAAAGAGGATACTGGGGAAGTGTTTATTAGAAATATATATTCAACATACTTTATTTTAACCTGACAGAGATAAGCAGAATATAAGAACTTGTTTTGAACAAATGGTTTTATGCTTAGGGTTCAAAGGAATTTAGTTGGTTATTTGGCTGGTTGACGGGAAACTCTGTTCAAAGGAAAAAGTTTTCTTTGTATTTTTAAGTTTTGCCAAGTTCCTTTCAAAAGTAAGATAGTGATGGAAATCATGTCCAGTCTGCTGAGGTAACAGCCTCCTTCCTGGGAGGAAGGGTCTCTCCTCTGTCTCTGTCTCTCTCCCTCTTTCTCTTTCCATGTCTCTCTCTCTCTCTCTCTCTCTCTCTCTCTCTCTCTCTCTCTCTCTCTCTCTCTCTCTCTCTCTCTCTCTCTCTCTCTCTCTCTCTCTCTCTCTCTCTCTCTCTCTCTCTCTCTCTCTCTCTCTCTCTCTCTCTCTCTCTCTCCTTATTTCTTAAAACTCTACATCTAACTTAGGTGCTGGAATTAGCTCTTCAGCTGGGGTCCGCTATTTTCTTTGACCTGAGCCTTTCATTATGTTGATCTGACTGTGACCTGTAACCAAACTAAACCACCCCATTTCCCCAAAGAACTGTTTCTAACTGCTATTAGGATCCAAGTTGGGGGTAGCCATTTTTTATTAAAGAAACAAACTCTGCAAATTGAGTTTGGGCCAGGTAAAAGTGGGGAAAATGGTGCACCCTACAATGTGAAGACAGGCAGGGTGGGCCAGAGAGAGCACAGTGGCAGAAGCTCACTACACATTTTGTATCATCTCCTCCTGAGGCTGAGGGCTGGTCTAGTCCAGCCCTGGGGAAACCCACTTGAGGCCTTAAGAGAAATCCACTGGGAAGGGCTTTGGGGAGCTGTTCTGCGCATGTGTCCTGGGATTTTGTAATTAACAGGCCACACCTTCCCCAATCTGTTTTGCCACACCCTAGTCTCTCCTCAAAATCAGAGCCATCTCTGCAGACCTCCTCCCCATGTCTGCCCAGCTCCTAGTTCTTGAAAGGTTGAAGAATGAAGTTCCGAACCAAAAGGAGAAGTTCAGAAAATTTTTATTGAAAATAAGAGAAAGAGCTCCACCAAGGCGTTTCTAACGGGAGACACTTATAGGTAATCAGGACACACAAACTACTTAATCATTCAGTGGACACCAATTACCAATTAGGTGATTCTGTGAAGTTAAAAAGCAGTGGCTCATTAAAACTCAGGCTCTTGGACTGGGGATTGAGCTCAGCAGGTCCAGTGCCTGCCTCCCAAGTACAAAGTCCTCAGTTTGATCTTAGGCACCAAAACCAAAAAAACACAGGGTCTCTGACCCAGTTCTTTCACATAGTATTTACAATAAACTGGGATCTTAGAAAGAGACTGGTTGTTTTGCATTCTAGTCTCTTCAGAACTCTGGAACTTAGTAGAGGGTTCTGGATCTCTAGTGGGCCACATTTCACGTTGCCTAAGGAAGTTAATTACTGCTTCAAAGTCCTATTTCACTCTTCTTATTTCAGTACCCATTAGTATGACTGATTACCCACTTGTATCTCAGGCCCCTGCCTTGCCTTATATTCACAAGCTAACTTAATAATTTCTCCATCGGGTCTGTTTAGGATTTGTGCCCTCACAAGGCACTATGAAAGGAGGAGAAAACCTTACTAAAGGCAACTTTTGCCTCTGCAATCAAATTCAAGTGACTAAACTGATGGAAGTAGAAAAAGAGAAAAACCAGACCCAGAAAGGCACCAGAAATGACAATAACATATTAATTTTTCAGAGGAACACCTGATAGACACACCAAGGAGGAAGCCAGAGAATAGAAAACCAGGATACTTTTGCCTCCAATAAAATACAAAAATGACAAGAGAAGGACATCTAACATAACAGAAAACTCTTATTTGGTATATGGAAATATATTCACTTATGAATACCTATATGCATATATATATTCATGTGTATTCATACAAGTAGTCTCTCTGTAGCATCACTCTGTAACTGCACTGAACACACTCACTCTTACTTCATCACTAACTCTAGGATTTCTTTCTATGCCCCCCAATTTATACCACACAAGAGGTAGCTAAGGAGTCAAATGAAGCCCAAAAATGCAATGTGCCTACAGGCAAACGTGCCTGGGAGAGGGCATGAGATGCAGGATTTACCCCAAGGATAGCACAGACGGCACATCAGAGTGTGGCAAGTTCCTGGAAGGAAGGTTCACTAGTCTTAATGAAAGAAAGCAAGAACAAAAGTTCAGGTATATCCATCCACCCTTTTCCCTCTCTCTGGGACAGCTTATCTCTGCATTTCCTCCTTATAGATAAATCATCTTCCTTTATAAAACTTTGGCCCTCTAATTTATTACTGGTGCTTGATTTTTTTTTAAACCTAGCCAGCTGCCTGCCCAGATGCAATTTAATTCTCATTTTCACTCAATGTCAAAAGAGCATAACATGCATCAGAAATGTTTCACATTCCAGGAACTTCAGTGAACCTTTAGAGAGAGATCAGTTAGAACGTTCACTCGAGAAAGAATAAACAAATCATTTATTTTATTATTAGCTTCATTTGCTAACATCTAATATTTTAAAAAATGATCATGAGATGGTACAAAAAGTCCTATATATTTTATTATATTGAGTTTGTTGGTATATTTTAGGAATACATTGTATTCATATTTCTCACTGGCAATTTGTACCTGTACATGATGTGTCTTCATTCTTACTTTTTCCCCATTCTCCTACTCTCATTTCAACCCTCCCTCATATACCTAAGCTTTGTTTCCTTTTTTTTTTTCTTTTTTACTGTCATAAGAGACTAAGAAGCCAAAACCAGAAAAGGAACCAGTGCAAGACTTAATTGGACTGAAGAGCTGCCAGGCTGCCTCAAAGCAAGAAGAGCAGTGGCCTGATCTGGACTAGGTTGCACTTTTTAAGGATTTGGGCAGAGCACTGAGGGACATAGCACCTATGATTGGCTGAGGAGGGGTGAAGTAGGCCAACGAACCACAGGGGGAGGAAGTGATCAGCAGTCTCTATCTAAGTGCTGGGGCAGATTATAGGTTAAGCTTTGGTGGGAAACAGAGGATTGTGGGAAAGAGAAGGGTACAATTTGATGGAAAACAAGGAGGGGAGGTCATCTTTTGGCAGGAAGCAGTGCATCCTGGGAAAGAGAAAGGCAGCTGTGCATGTTGGGAACTATAGGGTTGCTATTTTGGAGCTAGGAGAATAGTCCCTAACAACTATGAATTTTTTCTTTCAGCTCAGTCGCACTTTACCTGCCTTGCAAGTCTAATGTTCTGATTTTAATTCCTTGTTACACAAAGAAAGATGAAAAAAGAAAAGAAGAAAGTACTAAATTTTTACCTTGGTAATTTAATTGGTTTAGACACTGCCTAGTGGATTAGTAAAATGCACTTCTTAGTGTGTCTGAGTGAACCATGGAGGTCTAACCGTGGGTTCTGCATCTGTCCCTTGTGTCTTCCTTTCTGGCACAACTTCTGTGCTCTGCTTCCTGGCCATGAAATGACCAGTTCTGATCTGCCATGCCAGGCCCTCTGTTATGATTTTCTTGCCTTGGAGTCTGCCAACCATGAGGCAGTTTGGACCCTACCTCCTTTATCTTGTAGGTGTGAGTATTATGTCTCAGCCACAAGGAACTGGTTAAGGAACTCAACCTCTCTTCACATTTTTGAGAAAATGCATGTTCACTCAAGAAAATAACCATTAATAAGTATGTTAAGCACATGGATTTTGAGGGAAAAAAAATGAAAGGGCTCAATATATTAGGGTCTATGCCATGACCAAGGACTATACGTTCAATAACTTTCATCAGAGGAATTTATTGTCTCACAGTTCTATAAGTCAGAAGTTCAATAACAGGATGTTGGCAAGTTTCATTTTTTTCCTTCCGAAAGTCTGTGACAATATCTATTCGACGAATCTTTCTTCACTTCTAGTCACTTGGTGACAAGTTTTGACATTGAAGACAGAACATTCAGCTCTCTATCTTACTGGCCACCTGTATACTTCTATGTGCATACATGTCTCTTAATTTTGTCTTTCATAGGATATGATGTGGGTACACTGTCAAATTAGAAATCACCCTTTACCAACATGACCTCCTCAGAGCTTATCTAATTATATCTGTAGCAACCCTCTTTAGAAAATAAGTATATGTTCTTGGGGGCTGGGTTTTAGGACTTTAACATACAAATATCTCAGGGAGCAATTTGATTCATAACAGTGCTAATTCTTTAAGTAATTGATCTAAATAATTCATTAAATAATTTTTAAAATTTACATATCATAGTCAGTACAATCTAGATATATTATTAATCTAGAAATCTACGGGTATCCTGAGCATTTGAAACTGCATGTTTTCTGTGTTCTTACACTACCTTCACTTGCATTCTACTAACAGAAATCAGGAGACCATAGTAAATGTTTCAAACATCAAAGGCACCGATTAAAAAAGACTGTTTACTGACTCACCACGGATAATGAGGTCAAAGAGAAAAGCTCAAGCTCTGTTATGTTGCCATTAAATAATAATTTGTCTTAACCTTCCATCTGGGAAAGACACATGAGCTATTTGTTATTCTGCATGTTATTGGAATTTTACAGACAAGTATATTATTGAAGGAGTTCTTTTAAAATAGAGCATTTTCAAAGCCTGGGATATGATTATTCATTTTATTATTTTTAGTTGTTATATAAGAAACAATTCTTTCAGAATAACATAAATTAAATAAACCACTTTAAGAAGATACAATCAAAAGAATGAGGACAGAGAGGCAAGTAAAACTTTTCAATTTTTGTGATATATTAATGATATTTCCTGTAGCTTCATATTTATGTAAGAAAGAAAATTCAAGGGCTGGAGATTTAGCTCAGTGGTTCTGGTGCCTGCCTCACAAGTGCAAGGTCCTGAGTTTGATCCCCAGTAACCACATATAATGTTGGGTGTGCTCACACTCACCAGCAATCAATACCACATACCACAGTGCCAGGCGTGGTGGCTCACGCCTGTAATCCCAGCACTTGGGAGGCAGAGACAAGAGGTTTGCTGAGTTCGAGGCTTGCCTGGGCTACCTAGTGAGCTCAAGGTCAGCCTGAACTACAAAG
>PVIC010047543.1:0-13839 GCA_004025085.1 Thryonomys swinderianus | reverse complement strand
AGGACCTGAGTTCGATCCCCGGTTACCACATATAATGCTGGGCGTGGTGGCTCACGCCTGTAATCCCAGCACTCGGGAGGCAGAGACGGGAGGATTGCTGAGTTCGCGGCGGCTTGCCTGGGCACCATAGTGAGCTCAGGGCCAGCCTGAACTACAAAGCGAGACCCTGTCTCAAAAAGCAAAAAAAAAAAAAAAAAAGAGATGGAATAAGACGAAGGGAGGGGAGGGAATGGGGACATAAAAAAATTAACCTGTGTTGTGTCCATGCACCGGCTCATTATGATGAGAGCAATCCTCAGGCACTGCAAATATGTACTAATAAAATAAAAGATAAAATAAAAACCTGAAGGTTATTCTCCACAGCAAGATAAATCTTTCTCATGGATTTCCATCCTCTTGGGTGTTACAGGCTGAGAGCTGAGATGTGCAAAGCCACTAGTTAATTAATGAGATCTCATCCCCTTTTTGTTGTGTCTATTTTGAATGACTCACCTTTTTAGGGGAAAGGCTTAGTCTTAGGGATTTCCTCTCTCCTCCTGTGGTCTTTTACAAAATAACATCTTAATATATGAGAGGACTTGTGATTTGTTCATAGAAGGAGAGAAGGTATATTCAGATTTTTATGGATTTCTCATGATCACTGCATGGTTTGGTCTCTGGACTGCTGTTCCATGAAGCAAGTTTTCCTGAAGAAAAGTTCATGATTTTCCTACTACCAACCATTTAGGAAATTATCTCTATGTGTTGTCAATTTCCTGTGTGTTTCTGCCCTCTGCATTATCAATAACCTTATAAATTCAGAAATTTCTCCTGTGTGATAGAAATTGTGGATGCCCTTCCAGCTTCCTGAAGGCTGAGGTAGCTAAGAAGAGTGCTGCAGTTTGGGGGTGGAGGTAGAAGGAAGAGCTGAGCTTGTAGAAGTCAGCAGCCCCACCCCCACCCCGCCCAAGACACCGTGGGAAGAAGGCACTGACCACGTAGATCTCTAGTTCCTCCATCTTCATTGTCCCTGCAGGGAGAGACAGTCCATTGAGGCCACTGGGGGAGCCCCCTCCACGTAAGAGATAATCATGACCTAAAATAAAAGTGCCTGTGGAATAAAAATGACAGTGGATCCAAGATAAATTCAGAAGATCTGAATCGAACATACTTACCTTAAATTTGGGAGATGAACAGCTAGACCCTGAGATTTGTTTGTTGGATTATGAGGTAGTTGGTGATGCCATGATTGAAGTACTAACCTTGGAGGAGAATTTAGTGAGGCAAGTTTTGGTTAAAAAAAATAATTTTAAGATCTCTTACATTCAATTTTTCTGTCCCAATACAACAGTAGTTATTTGTCCCATAAAAATTGTTATAGAGAAATTTAAGAATTTAGGAATTAGTTAGGATGGAAAGACATCTCTTGTTCATGGGTAGGAAACACCAACATCGTCAAAATGGCTATACTCCTGCAACTACTATATAGATTCAATGCAATCCCGATTGAAATTCCTACAGCATATTTCACAGATCTAGAGAAAATAATCCAAAAATTCATCTGGAACCACAAGAGACCTAGAAAAGCAAAAGCAATTCTAGGAAACAAGGACATGGCAGGGGGTATTATGATCCCCAATTTGAAACTGTACTAGTAAGCCACTCTGATAAAAACAGCATGGAGGGGCCGGAGGGTTAGCTCAGTGGTTCCAGCACCTGCCTCACAAGCACAAGGTCCTGAGTTCGATCCCCGGTAACCACATACAATGCTGGGCGTGGAGACTCATGCCCACCAACAATCAATACCACATACCACAGTGCCGGGCATGGTGGCTCACGCCTGTAATCTCAGCACTTGGGAGGCAGAGACAGGAGGATTGCTGAGTTCGAGGCTTGCCTGGGCTACATAGTGAGCTCAGAGACAGCCTGAACTACAAAGCCAGACCCTGTCTCAAAGCAAACAAACAAACAAACAAAAAACAAAAAAAAAAAACATGGCATGGAACTACAAAATAAGCAGACCTGAGGATCAGTGGAATAGATTAGAAGATCCAGAAACAAGTCCACATACACTAAGCCATCTCATCTTTGACGAAGGAACCAGATATCCTCAATGGAGGAAAGACAGCTTCTTTAACAAATGGTGCAGGAAAAACTGGGCTTTTACCTGCCAAAAACTGAATTTAGATATCTCTTTCACCATGTACTAAACCAAAATCAAAGTGGATAAGGGACATAAATATTAAAATATAAATTCTAAGTCTGCTGCAAAACAAGTTAGGTAGTCCTCTTGGAGATACTGACTTAGGGAAAGACTTTGTGAACAAAACTTCTATAGCATGAGAACTAGCAGAAGAAATCAACGAATGGGATCTCATCTCATTAAAAAGTTTCTGCACAGCAAAAGAAACCACCGGCAGAATGAAAAGATAATCAACAATAAGGACATACTCATAAGTGAAATAAATAGGTCACAGATGTGTAAATATCTTTTCTCTGGTATGAGAAACTGAAGATGTAAATGAGTTGTAGAATGCATGATAAATACTTTGAAATCATAAATATTCAAAGAGAAATGTGGTTTAGGTGTAAGTAATGAAGGGAAAGAGAAAATGGGATCATATAAAAAGGAAAGCTTATGTAAATAGGGGCAGGGTATGATGGGGTGAATAGGGGAAGGGGAAAAAATGAGAATTAAGTCATGTCATACTGGTGCAAACTCAAGGTTGAACATGATTGTGATGTGTATATATAATATACCAATAAATTTCAAATTAAAAAAATTCAATAATTAGATTGTTTATTAGCTTTATAAAATTACTGGAATGTAAAAGGGTAAATTTTTAAATTTGAGACCCAAGTAACATAAAGTAAGCCATATTTTAATAATCTACATTAATGAATAAAGGAAAATTAGCAAACATTAACTATACTAATAATTCAAAAGTGAATCTTCCCTCTAGTTTTTCTGTTTGAAATAAAAGATTTTTAAAAATACTGTTGAACAATAAAAACTAAACTAAGAAAGGGAGAAACATATGTTCATCTCCAATAAGAGCAACAATTTTAAAGAATTGTTTATTCATGAGGAACATATTTAGTCTATCAGACTGTAAAAACGCAAGGGGATAATTTGTTAAGTACTTGTCAAGTAATTAAGAAATCAATCATTTTCCTTGTGGCAGTATTTCTGCTGTCTGTTCAGTAGATTGTGCTTTTAAAGACGTGCATCACAGGCTTGTGACATCGCAAGAGGTTAGCTGTCTTTAAATTTGTCTGGACAAACATCCTTTGTCATTATTTTGACCTCATACTAAAAACCCTCAGGAAGAGACATCCAAAACAGCACGGTCAGAGGACAACAGAAAGATCACTGGGTTCTAGCTCCGTCTCTTGTTCACTGTGATCTTGGAGAAAGCCACAGTTCTCTTGTGGCCTTCAACTGTTGAATCTAAAAATTGATTTTGGTACATTTTTAAGAATTTGAATTTCACCAAATGCAACAAAAGAATAACCTTGTGTCCACTTCCTAAATAAAGGGCCTTACGCTCATGAGGCATGTAGCCTTTATATCCCCATTTGGGGTAAACATAGTCTTACATTTTTTTCTGAATGCTTTAGAGATATTTAATTTTTTAGCTTCCAGTAAAAACCAGGAAAAGATACTACTTTGAGATAAAGTGCCCTAAACTTTGTGTACATAATCTTATACTTTTAAACTCCTGCTGAGAGAGATACGAAGTCTTCTGCAAGTTGAGCTAGTGGATAAAAGGATCAGTTCAGAAAATATTGGATCTATGGTCTGTATTACCCCAAAGATGTACATTTTGTATCCTTTATATTATTTCATTATAGGAAAGATGAAGAAATGGGATGAGGTCACTTTATATAATTAGTATATATATTTACATTTCTTTGTATAATTATATAAATATGTATTATCAACTATGTAACATATAATTTATAAATTGATACTGTGCCAATGTACTAAATATACACAATCACATATTAATCACATATTTCAAATATTTAAGTAAATTATAAATTTATCAATTATATAGTTATATTATTACATGCAAATAATATTCCATATAGGTATATTTACATTTAGTAAAATAACTAAAATTTTGTTTAATGATAAGATTTCTTAAAACCTCAAAACTGGGCTGGGGATCTAGCTCAGTGGTCCCAGCGTCTTCCTGCCAAGCTCAAGATCTAGTCCCAAGTTCGATCCCCAGTAGCTCATAAAACAAAGCTGGGCATGGTGGCTCAAGGTTTTAGTCCTAGCACTCAGGAGGCAGAGACACGAGGATTGCCAGGAGTTCAAGGCCAGACTGAGCTACGTAGTGGGTTCAGGGCCAGCCTGAACTACAAAGTGAGACTCTGTCTCAAAAAACTAAAAAGAAAAGAAGAAGAAAATGGCTAAAAATGTGGCAATATCCACATGCTAAAAATAAATAAAACCACCAAACCCTTTGTCAGAAAAATAATTTTAACTTTATTGGGCATGATTTTACATTTATTTAATGGCGTATGTTGATATTTCAAATTTTGTAGTTGCCACAGTTGGCCTCAAGCTTGGAGGTGAATATGCTCTTTGGAGTTGTTGGCAGTAATGTTATAGAGGACTGAAGGTGTGTCTACTGAGAGACAGACAGCACTGAGACAGATTTTTCTATAACCTAGGAATAAAGAATGCTCTTAATAGGCCATGTAAAATGATAGATGTTCGTTTAAAATCATTGCAGGAATTGCTTCTGTGTCTGTCAGCAGAGATCTCTTTTGTCCTGAGCCTACATGATGCTCATCACCTGCAGACATGATGAAGGGATTTTGGGAAATAAGTTCTTGACAAGGAATTATCCAGGGAAGTCTAGCTCCAGACACTCTACATCACATGCACCATCAAACAATTTGAATCCTAACTCCATGATTAGATTCAAATCCTCACTGCCCTTTAGTATCTGTCCCTGGCTACCTCCCTGAGGAAGTAGATGGCCCTTCATGTCAGCTTTAAGAACCTCAGTTGCTTTGAGAAATTAATTTAGATTAGACTTTTTCTTTCCTCAAAGGAATGAGCATGGAGAACATTGGACTCTTAGCCTAATAGTTGTTATTGTAACGAAAATACTCATTTTCCCCACTTTAGAATTTAGCCAAGTCTGTGGCTATTGCTTGTTTGCTGACCTTAAACAAGTTATTGCTTTGAACACAGTGCCAAGTGGGAGCCGCGGGGGTGGGAGTCTGTTTTATGGAGCAGAGGTTGCTCTTGGGTGTAGTTAGCAAAGGGAAGAGAAAAGAAAAAACTTTGGTGTTAATCTGAAATGTCTCTGGGAGGTATATGTGATTTCAGAACAGATTAGATTCTGTAGATGTTTGGGGATTTCTCCTGCTCAGTTAATTTTAGAAAGAGTCTTTATTTAGGGCTGTCTTCATGCCATTGCTGGGGCAGGACACAGGCAATTACAGGTTTTTAGAAGGGTGGACCCCTTGATGACAGATGTAGTTCCTACTCCCTCATTTCCCCCAGTTAAAAGATTGCCGTTGCAGACGCCTTTGAATGTGGCTTGATTCTTTTCACACATGAAGGATTTTCTTCATCTTGAGATTTACGTATGCTGTTGTGTATTAGTCGAAAGAACGCACCAGGAGCTGAATCTTTTCCTTACTAGAGGAGAAAGGGTGTGGATTTTCTTTTGATGTGTGGGAGGGACCACTGTGTAACACTTTCACTGGCTTCACTGCTTGCTGCTGTTAGGACCATAGGATTATTTATGTCTCTGCTCCTTGTCTTTCTTGTAAAACACACACCATGTCTTACATTTCTCAAGCAGATGTGTCCTTGGGTATGTTAGGCCAAAGGAGCAAGATTGCACAGTGTCTCTCCCCATTACTTGGCTGTAATCTTTCAGAAATTATTTTTATTGTAAGGGAAAGGCCTGGATACCATTATCACCAGCTTGATTTTTGGACAATTGATGACTTTATGTGGATAGGAATATGTTCCACGGTCCTCTCTAAATCATGAGATTCTGATTCTATAGTCATTGACCTAAGTGTGGAGTGTTGTTTCTTAACCAAAAGGAGACTTGTCATAAAATTCCAAATTTCTGTTTAAAAATAGAGTACATATAATCTTTTTCTCAAAGTGATTCTTTGTTTTGCCTTATTCTTGGTAGTGGTAATTAATTCTTCTTGAGTATTATCCTATGCAGAGTACTCTGCTAACAACACTACCTGTATAGGTTTATTTATTCCCAATAAGAATCCTGAAGTCTAGGTTTAGACATGCCCATGCATCGGATTCTCATCACAGCAAAAACATATAAATTAAAAATAAAGATAAAAATAAACAAATTAAGCAAAACAAGAGGAGAAAGGAAGAGCTGTTGAGCCAAATATTATTATTAATCTTTTTTATGAATGCAGACTGGGACTGCTTTGTGCACTTCGTATCATTGGAAGAAGGCAAAATCAGGATATGACATCTCAAAAAGTCAAAGTTTTAACCATGTGTAGCCTCTTGAGCTGACTTTCTTACCTTGAGTCCACAGGATTTCTGTGCACCAGTAATGGTAATTTTGTTAGAAAGTATAGCTGGGTATTGTGTTCCAGCCCTATCACTGAATCCTCCAGCCTCCTTCAGCTATTTCATGCTCTGAAATAGAAATAAAACAGTGCTGTTTCTTATTTAAAATTTTTGGTACAGATAATGGAATGCAATGAAATCATACACAGAGCTGGCATAGAAACAGTCCTAGTGGAGTATATCATAGTATCTCTCCAGGAGAATAGAATAGACCTTGAGGCCATAATTTGATTTGAAATAAATGAGACACATTAGATTAAATATTGTGTTGCTTCTCTTATATGAGAAACCTAGGTTATAAGTAAAAAGCAAAACAAAAAGTAATAGAAAGTAGGGAGTCAGATCTTTCTCAGATGAGAAGGGGTTTGAAAGACAGAGGGTGGGGAGGAAAGAGGAAGAAAAAGTATCAAGATGAGTTATGTACATGTCTCAACTTCCTATGAGGAATACAAACATTATATACTGCACACACATGGAAGAATAAAATAATTTTTCTAAATCTCATGTTCCTTCAGGCCTGAAAAAGTGAAAACAGGCAAACTGGATGGTAGTTCACTTTTCTGAGGATTCATCTCATTGCAAAAGTTTGCAGGTCTTTTCTTTTTCCATTTTTCCCCAAATGACTTTTTCCTTCAATTTCTGTTCAGTTACCCTTTTTGTAAACTCATTGTTGAAGCCCTTTTATTCCAGCCAATTGTTTGAGAGTCAATGGTAAAATAAGGCTATATAAACACCAAAGTAAGAAAAATAAATCAGAAAAAAATGTTTTTCTATAATTTTGGCCATTTAAATGTATAATCATGTTTCTTTTACAGTCTTCTATGTATCAAAAAACTTTATATACTTATAATAATACTTTATTATATCAGAAAATACACAATACAGTGGTACCTGAGTTCACAAACGTAATTCTTTTCTATGTCTCTGGACGCAAACCGAATTGGACAGGAACTGAATCACATTCGCCCATAAGGTCAGCATTGCACCTAACCACTCAACTTGATTCAGTTCTTGTCCAGTTGAATTTGTGACCAGAAATGTGGAAGGAATTCAGTTTATGAACGGAGGTATTGCTGTGTAGTTTATATATTGACTTACTAGTATTGTATTACTTAAGATTTTTTATTTGTCTATGAAAGTGATTGTGACAGTTATGCTTTTCTTATCATGGACGGAAATATTTGAAAAATGGAGATGCTAGTGGTTGCATCAGGGGCCCTGACTCTTCAGCTACTCTAGCTAATTCATAATTGTTCATATAGAATAGTAATCTGAACACTGAACTTTTGAAATAAATTATTGTCGGGGTAGAAAATAAACAGCATTGCCGGGCGTGGTGGCTCACGTCTGTCATCCCAGTACTCGGGAGGCAGAGGCAGGAGGATTGCTGAGTTCGAGGCTTGCCTGGGCTCCATAGTGAGCTCAGGGCCAGCCTGAACTACAAAGCGAGACCCTGTCTCAAAAAAAAAAAAAAAGAAAAAGAAAATAAACAGCATGTTCTTTATTTAACGAAGAGGTTCTGGAGTGTTTCCGGGAATGTAGCAGTTGGAAAGGCATTACGTTTATTTCATCAGGTTTTGTTTAGTCATTACCCATCTTTCTTAGAACAGTGTTCTTGGTGCCGTGAGATTTTGCCCTGCGAATTTAGAGACCTGCGCAGTGGGGTTAGAAAAATGGTTCAGACTGCATTCTCCCCGCTCCACCAAGCACAAGAGATGTTAGATGTCCCTTTGGGAAAAATGAGATGAAGACCAAAGCATTTGCAATATTCCAGTTCCTTGACTCTTTGGGGCCTCCTTATGTCAGGATTTCCAGCACACATCCTGGTCGTTTCTGTATTTATGATACTATCTCTGTTCTTTTTGCCTGTCAGGCCCCAGGTTCACTTCTGAGCTGGTTCTCCGGGATGAAGCAAGCATTTTCAAACCCATCTGAGCCTTTGAATTCTTACATTCTTTTGTTCTCTTGCCTCTGCTGTCAGGGCAGTGTATAACCTGCCTTTCCCTGGCCTATGAGAACTGGAGGGACGTGCAGGGTAATTCTGTAGTGCTAAAACAGTGTGAATCACTTTTTGCACGTTATACAATGACATAGCACAAATCTTTGAAATGGCCATTGAATCCTCCACCTGTTTTTGAATAAGAAAACGTGGGTACTGGTGGGTTGGCTTCTTCAGTCACAAGGCTGGTCACCGACAGCAGTTCTTAAATTCGGGCCTGAATGCTTTGAAGGAACAGCTCTTGTGATTTCATCTCACTGCTTTCAGGCGTGGGTTAGGAAAGGGGTGGCTCAGTGTCAGTCGTTCGCCCCGTAGTCCCTGCCGCATGTGAGCGGGTGTCAAGCCCGGGATGAAGAAGGCAGGAAGTGTGCCAGGGAGTGTGGCTCTCCTTGGGGGACATTCGTAGCTTCTTGGCTCTCAGCCTCTTAGTTGTTAAGCGTGAGCTGTTAGGAGCTGTGAGCATCTGTCTGAAGGTGTTTTGTTAAATCGGGACCTACTACAACCAAAATTTCAATTTACTTACTGTTCATTTGCACGCACAGATATTAGCTCTGTTCTCGAAGGGATGCCTTGTGGTGGGAGCTGTCCCGTCCCCAGCTTTCCTGATGTGCACGTTGAGGCGGAGAGAGGCGAAGTTGGTGCCAGAGGCCGTGCAGTCAGCGCCTGGCCGAGCTGGGACTGATACACAGTGGACCTGGGACTCCAGAGCCTGTGACCTTTCTTCCACCCTTTATCTAAGAGCACGCACACATGCACACTGGTGTTTTCGCTGCTTTCCTGGGAGAGCAGAGTCTCCTTCAGAGGACAGCCCCGTGCGGAAGGCAAAACAAAACGCAAATTCGGATTTACGGTCACAGCTGAGGGAACGGACACTGTTTCTTCTTATTCATAAAATTAAGAGTGAGGATGATGACAGCTGAAATTGCTGTAGCTCTTTCCAGGTCATGGACACAGCCATTTGGTCTGACTAGATGCTTTCCTCACTTGCGAGGAATATTATAGCAAGCTGCTCAGTTCGGCTAGATGTTTGGGGGCTTGATCCTCGGAGACTTCTTTTCTTTGTACATATGTAGTTTACAGTCACCTTAAGGACTGGGAACATGTCCATAATATAACTCACTTCTTTTTTTAATCCCCATCCTTTTCCCTCCTTCCTCCTCTAATTCTCTTTTTTCCATTTTAATCTTGCCCATGGTTTTAACATGAGCTGACTCATGTTTATGCCATGCAGTGTTTACATTCATTGAGGTCATAAGTCTGTACGTGGCACAGTGTTATTCTCCTTCTTATCACTTCCCTTCTCATCTTGGACCCCTTCTCCTTGGCAAGAGATTCATCCTCTTGTCTCCTTCTGTCTGTCCATGTTTATTCCCTTTGTTTGTATTTTTCCTCGCTCAAATGAGGCTTATGGTTAGAAAGCTCCTTGAACATTATCCTTGCAATCACTTGATGTTAGTACATGGTAATGAATAATGGTGGAATCAGGTAGTTGTAGGATATCAAACAACTGTTCTCGTGTATCAAGTCCTATGAAGTCTCAAGTGATTGACATGTTTTCTTGTTTAGTCTCAGTAAACATGTAAGTTTTAAAAATCACATTCGCTACAAACAAAATCAAACTGCCGACCAGACCACTTTTATGGCTCTGACTACTGAATTTGTTTCATCTTCCAGCAAATATTTATGAAAACGTAATCAAATGTTAGACCCTCTGTACATACTAATGAATGGTGTAATAATAATTTAGAAAGTAAAGCAAGTAACAATCGTGACTTCTGGGCCCGTGGTGCTTACAGCTCAAGGACCATGAGGGAATGAAGAGGGGAAGGAGAGGGTTTAGACTTGTCATCCACCTGTATGTCTCTGATACTTTGAACCACCCTGGAAACAGTTGGAAGGAGCCTGTGTTTGTTTGCCTTGGGTCCACAGGAGCAGTTTTGAGCCATTTCAAAATTACTAGATTTAGGGACACATTGATTTTCCACTCCTTGTGTGCCCCTTTGGTTACAGTCAGACTCTCTGAGAGTCCACGTGGTGCTGTGGCAAAGCCTGACATTTAGGTGATGATACATTTTTTTTTTTTCTTTTTGAGACGGGGTCTGTCTTTGTAGTTCAGGCTGGCCCTGAGTTCACTATGGTGCCCAGGCAAGCCGCCGCGAACTCAGCAATCCTCCTGTCTCTGCCTCCCGAGTGCTGGGATGACAGGCGTGAGCCACCATGCCCGGCACTGTGGTATGCGGTGTTGATTGTTGGTGGGCGTGTCTTCACGCCCAGCATTATATGTGGTTACCGGGGATCGAACTCAGGACCTTGTGCTTGCGAGGCAGGCGCCGGAACCACTGAGCTAACCCTCCGGTCCAGGTGATGATACATTTCAGGTAAGTAATAATAGAAATCTTGATTATAAGAGAATCGTGACTGGTTTTCACATTCATTCTTTCTGTTTTACCACTTCTTAAAGATATACCTAAAGGACTTTTCCTGTAGTTATAGTTAAAATTAATAATATAATAGCATCTATGATAAAAACCCTTTATCATTTGTTATATCTTTTGGATTTCATAAGAGCACTGTAAAACGTATATTATCACCCTTCTCCTTTACATGATGAAGTAGTCGAAGAGGAAAGAGGTGTTCCCTGCTTTTTCTACCAGACAATGTTACTATCAGATTTCAGAGCCATTTTGTTTTCAGGTTTGCGTGCATGTGTGTGTGTGGGGGGGGGGGCGTGTGCATGAGTGAGACAGAGACAGAGAGAAAGAGAGACAGAGACAGAGAAAAAAGATAGAAGGAGACCTAGACAGGGAGGGAAGAGGTTCCATCCCAGTTGATTTTCCAGATCTGAATGAGACATTGGACACCTTCTATGTCATGGAAGTTTGTGGTGTGTCTGGACATGGGATGAGAGAGAGAGAGAGAGAGAGGGAGAGGGAGAGGGAGAGGGAGAGAGAGAGACAGAGAGAGACAGAGACAGAGAGAGAGACACACAGAGAGAGAGAGAGAGAGAGAGAGAGAGAGAGAGAGAGAGAGAGAGAGAGAGAGAGAGAAGTGAAAAAGAGCCAACTGGCACAGATGACGAGGCAGAGAAAACGTCCAGTGTTGCTAGGAGACCAGGTCTGCTGTCAGCTTGGGAATGAGAACACGTTGCATGGGGGGCACTGGGCCGCGGTTTGTGTTTGACATAAACCATTGAGTCACACATGCCACTGAGGCTGAGTCAGAGTCCAGCAGAGCTGAAAGCTCTCAGGAGAGATTTGTTTACCTTTGTTTTGTTTTTTCTTTTTTAGATTTTTATTGTTTTACAGATAAAAAAAATCATAATGAAAAACTCCATAATAGACCTTGAATGCTTAGAGATTTTTATGGTACTGTGTTTCAAAACATCATGCAGAGTGAAAAAGTTTCTCAAAAAACTGTCAACACTGGGCAGTTTTAACTTGCCCGAATTCAGGGATCCTTTGAGGCGGCAGAAATAATTGATCAAATGAATCATCGTGTGTGAGTTGAGGTCTCGGCTCTCTGTGCTGTTCTCGGGAGAGGGCAGGGCGTGAGGTGTGACCTTAGGCGAACCCCTCAGGAGAACTCAGCACCAACGCCTGTCATTCCACTGAGCAGCCGTGTAGCCTTGGACACGGCACCCTGAGCTGTGGATTTCCGTGTCCTCAGACGGACGAGGACCTCAGTGTCTTATCAAGTATTCAGCGTCATTTAGTTACAAGACCACAGACAGGTCTCACTAGCTGGGACCAGCTTGTATTGGGTGCCCAGGTTGCAAAGTACATTTGGAGAGGGATCGGTGAACGCTGTTCTTTCTATACTGGAGCTGTAATGACAGCTGTCTTATCTTTGGATGATTAGGCTAACAGATCACTCTATTGAAGAATGCTCCAACATTCCATTTTATAGGGCCAGGAAAGAACTTTAGGGAATGTTCTGGCATTTTATTGTTCAGCACACGTTTTCTTTCTTGTCAAAATCCCAGAGAGAAAGAAGCACTTGGCTCTGAAGATCTACAGTGTGTTCCTGCCAAAGCATAGGAATATCTCAAAATTAAGGATGCATACCCTTAATTATTTCAATGTGTAAGGTTGCACATATATAAATATATACATTCTTTTTTTTTTGAGACAGCGTCTCGCTTTGTAGTTTGGGCTGGCTCTGAGCTCACTATGTAGCCCAGGCAAGCCTCGAACTCAGCAATCCTCCTGCCTCTGCCTCCCAAGTGCTGGGATGACAGGCATGAGCCACCATGCGTGGCACTGTGGTATGTGGTATTGATTGCTGGTGGGCGTGAGTCTCCACGCCCAGCACTGTATGTGGTCACCGGGGATCGAACTCAGGACCTTGCGCTTGTGAGGCAGGCGCCGGAACCGCTGAGCTAACCCTCCGGCCAATATATGCATTCTTAACTTAAAATAGCTAGAAGCCACCATGCCTGATATTGAGCCCAGGAACAGACTTGTCTCAGAAATATGAACCAAAGAGATGAAATAAAGTACTCAAGTGACATCTAATGGTTCGAAAAGTGACATTTCGTGTCACCTGTAGCAACACAAGACAAAAATTATGTTCACACTTCCCTGAAAGTAGATGGCTGTGTCCACGGAGAAATGCTGTAGCACTGGGAAGTTTAACTATGAACCATACTAAAATTCAGGTTCAAATATACAACTCCCCCAAATACAGCCCATAATACTTCATATGTAGGATGAAGACTCTGATTACCTCAGCCTGTAATTCAGAACTCTCAGGATCTGACCCCACCTTTTGAGTTTGAATTCCTACTAATCCACAATTGCCAACAAATCTCTACCAACTGGATGTTTCTTCTTCCTCTTGGTTCCTTGGTATCCGCCCCCCCCCCCAGCTCTACCTATCCAAATTCACTTTTTCTTTCAAGGCCTTCTGCTAATATCCTATTCAAGAAGCTCTCTCCTATTCCTGTGGTTTGTCAGGAGTCCCCTGTGCTTGAATCTGTGCCTATCTCAAGCATGTGCTCTTTTTTACTAGAAGGTAGTTATTTATTTCTAGTCTTCTGTTCAAAATTAGAGAGTGAGCTCCTTGAAAGCAGAGTCACTGCCTGCTGCTCCTCTGCCCTGGGACAGCGTCGCCCTGATGTGTCCTCGGAGCAGAGGGTGCAGGGACCCCGATTGCTAAGACACCGCTGCTTCCTGGCTTCAGTGCTGGAGAACGGATCTCGCTGACCAGGAGGAGGCCAGAGCTTCACAAGAAGTGCTTAGAAGCTGGGCTGTTCTGCTACAGATCGCACTTT
>PVIC010047542.1:0-13837 GCA_004025085.1 Thryonomys swinderianus | reverse complement strand
GCTTTGTCGTTCAGGCTGGCCCTGAGCTCGCTATGTAGCCCAGGCAAGCCTCGAACTCAGCAATCCTCCTGCCTCTGCCTCCCGAGTGCTGGGATGACAGGCGTGAGCCACCACGCCTGGCAGCAAATAAAATATTTTGAAAGGCAAATATATCATTAAAACACATGAAGATCTTAAAAGGTAAATTTGTAAGAAACATAACACTACAAAGTGTTAATGGGTTAAGGATCTTTCCATATACAGATACTAGAGTCGTGGGCTAGAAGACTCAAAATATTAAGACATCAGTGCTCATCACTCATTCAAATAATTACTATCAAAATCCCAAAAAGTTAACTTTGTGTAAAAATAAATTGCAAGCTGGTTCTAAAATTTATATGGAAATCCAAAAGAATTGCAGTGCCCAAAACCTCTTTGAAAAAGTAAAGTATTTCCAGACTTATAAAGCTACAGTTGCACATATATCAATAGAGCGGAATGGATTCCAGAAATGATTCTGTTTGTGTATGGCCAGTTGATTTTCAAGAAACATTGCTAATGCATTGGCTATATACATGAGAGGTAGGACCGTGGACCTTATTGCTAACCTCACACTAAACAAAACATAGTTTAAAAGAAATAATACGAAAGTAAAACCCATAAAATGTATAAGGAAACACAAGAAAGAATCTGTCTTGAGAGTAGAGAGATAATAAGACACAAAACATAAGTAAGCTGATACATACAGTGGCATTCAACAGTATTCTACTCCTAAAAGACTCTTAAATAAAAAGGCTTAGGGAGGTAATTCAGTGGTACAGGGCTTGCCTAGTGTACATAAGGTTGTGGGTTTGGTTAGGAGAAAAAAGTGAAAGACTAAACCACAGACTAAATACCTGCAGTACGTATCCCTAACAAAGGAGCCTCTGAATAAAGAATTCTTAAATTGCAAGACCAAACCACAGATGAAATAAATTTAAATTCTTAAAGTGAAAGACCAAACAGACTAAATACCTGCAGTACATATCCCTAACAAAGGAGCCTCTGAATAAAGAATTCTTACAGTTGGGGAATAAATAAAGCAAACATGCACATGGACACATGCAACAGGCTAAAAGATTTGAACACTTAAAGCAATAAAGAGATGGCAAATCCACACATAAAAAGACGATGTCATTATTCCTCAGCTAAATGTTAATAATTATTTACATCAGAGAAGTGTAAATAATAACAATGACTAAACTGGAAAAGACAGTACTAACTTGACAGAGTTGATACACACCGTGCTAGTGGGAATGTAAATTAACATACATGCTTTGAAAGTATGAAATTTTCTCATGAACTCCAAGTAATTCACTGAATTCCCAGTCAAGTGAAATAAATCGTGTGATTCGTACATGGTTGTGTATAGTAAACCTTACTCAGACAAAAGTGGAAGCTCTCCAGATGTTCCTTTAGGAGGTGAATTGTTAATTGTGATACACCCAACTGCCTGCCCCACAGTGATGAGGTACTAATATATCAAAGCCCAAGACACGGTAGGTGAAAAAGCCACACACAAAAATAACATACGTGCTGCGAGTCTTAATATAAATTCTACAAAAGCAAGACTTTGACCAAATGACCAAAGCTAGAGTCATTATTGATGCGGGCTGGTCATGAAAGAACTTTTCGGTGTTAGCAGAAATATCCCCCCTTACTTGTTGACGTAGATTGCACAGGGTCAGAACTCACCAACTCGTGGAAAATAAACAGGCGTCAGTAGATGCCAGATTGCTTGGCTTCTAAGAATTGCTTATCCCATGCTAAACTGTGCTACTGTGTTTCACAAGACAGTAATTCCACTTTTAGTAAGCAGCGTGTAGTAGTACCATTAACAATAGGCAAGATGCTCCTGGTACTGTTAATAAAAGCTAACTTAAGAAAAGTTTTAACCTTTTACCTTTTTTTCGAAGCAAATGAATAGTCAAGCTGACGTGTATAAGGTCTTCACCCACTCTTTATTTTTAAAGATATTGACACACCATTTGAACTGACTGGAGGATTCTGCATAGTCAACCCTGAGTTCCCCTTACTCGTGCCATCTTGTGTAACTCATACAGCATCATACCGGAATGCTGCCCCTGCTGTAACCCATGGATTTGCTGACTTCCATGTTTTCCTCCACTGTGTGTTTCGTGCGCTTTCACCATGAGTAAATGTGTGTGTCCACCGTGCAGTCAAGACAGTTTCATTACCCAAGCATCCCTGGGGTCCTTCTTTACAGCCATACTCACGTCCTTCACTGCCCTGTGGGCCTTTCCCAGAATTCCTCTCTACTGCTAATGTCTGCCTTGTCGGTAATCTTGTTATCTCAAAAATGTGTAAGAAATGGGAGTGGTGGCCTGTTCGTACACCCCAGCCGCTTGGGAGCCTGGTGTACAAGGATTGCTTGAGTAAGTTTCAGACCATCTCAGATACATGGGTGAGTAGGTGAGTGTTTGGCTAGGTGAACAGCTGGGCAGACGGATGGACAGATGAATGGAAAGAATCGTGTAGAATGTAACGTGGGAACAGGCCGTTTTGTCAGCCTAATTCTCTGGAGGTGCAGGCTTTATATATATCTATGTGCAGTTTATACCTCTTTCAGCTGAGCAATTGTGATATACCACTATTAACTTTCCCCATTGAAGGACATCTGGATTGTTTCCAATTTTAACTTCTAAAAATATCACTTTAGTTATCTGACTTCACTGTTGCATGAAAACACCGATAACAAATAATATGTTTCCCACAGTAGAAATCAGCATTTTGTCCTATTCTGAAAGACTAAGGTGTTAACTTGGTATATACTGTCTGAAGTATGGTTAAGATCTTTTCACTGGGAGGATGTTGGTTAGGGATTACGTGTTTCAAGTACAGTAGAGTTTGATTTATATAGCACCTTGCGTTAGATTTTACCACAAGTGAGACATGTCTTTAGTGGATGTCTTGTAATGATAAATGCAATTGGATAACAGGAGTCTGTGTGCATCCTAATTGGACCCCGAGGGAATGTATCTAGTACAGAAAGGTTTCCCTGTTGAGGGGACAGAATGATTTTCTCCTTTAGTGGATAGGAACGGTACCTCAGGTACCAAGGCTCAGGCAGCTGCTCCTTCCAGAAGGCCTTACAGATTGAGTGGCAAAAGCTTTGGCTCTGGCGTGTCCATCACTTCTCAAGTAGATGGAGCTTGTGGTCTGGCCTTTCAGCCTCGGAAGTTCACCAAGCAAGAGCCAGCTCTGAGATGGAAACTTGTCGTGGATGGTTTTCGTAGTGGTTTCTGAAATCGCGTTCTCGGAAGCCCTTTTGAAACTGACACATTCCAATGCGCATTGGTTTTGTGATGGTAAGTGACCCGCTGTAGCTCGGGCTCTGTCACCGTTAGCTTTTGCAGGTAGCAATCAATATCAGAAAGAAGGCAATTAAAACGGCAGAGAGTTCGCTGTTGTAAGGCAAGCAAGTGTTTGATGAATAGACCGCCTGGCACTTGTCGTGCTGTTCGGTCCAATTACCCGGGAAGCCGGGCAGAGGCTGCCCACGGTTTTCCGATGTGTTGTCTATTCCCAAGACAAATAGGAGGAGAACAAGGTAAGGCCTCCGCATGAGGCAGTTTGTCTGAACTGTGCCCACTTAGACCTGGCCCCTGGTCCCTGCGCTGACCGGTAGCCTTGGCCCCTGCATCTCCCTCCCGTGTAATAGGTATAGGTTGCTGAGGCAGAATGGATTTTTTAAAAGAGCGCTCTCAGCAGTATTTTTCCAAACCTTTGCTTAAAAACATTTCCATATGTTTTTAAATGCAGTCAGTTTTTAAAACACATCTATTTCAGATACGTAGCCTATAGGAATAAGACCTCAAAGGAAAACCACGCAGACGCATTAGGGTCTTAAGAAAAGGAGTGTAGTGCTGCCGGGCACGACTCTGTATACGACATTACTTTATCACCATTGTCCCGTGGAAGCTTACTGCTTTTTTCCTGTGTTCTCCTTGCAGTGTAGCTGGGCCCCCCCTTGTCACACTGTTTCCCCCGTGTTCTGGTCCCGGCCGGCCTCCCCCTTGCAGTATCGCAGAGGCCCCTCATCGGTGTCCCTGCCGTGGCCCCGGCAGCTCCCTGACCGTGGACGCCGCAGCCATGATCCTGTGGAAGTGGAAGGCAGATCCCACTGCCCTGCACGCTGGACGCAGATGAGACATGCCCACCTCCCTCCCCTCCCATCTAGACCGAAATGACTTTACAGCGTTTGAATTGGTATTAAAGTTAACTCACAGCACTTGGGAAACAGCTTAGTGATTGCTAATACCAGCATCAATACCACTGATTAAAAATGAGGCCGTCAGTGGCCAGCTCTTCCTAGCATAGATTTTTGTTTCGACTTTTTGTGAAGTACGTAAGAACATGTAAGTTCCACACCAACTGTTTAGACTTTTATGATTGGAGACAAAGTACAAAGTAGTGTAATGAGAGTATTGGGATGATAGCTATATTAATATTGCCTCATACCAATGAAATGCAAAACCATGTTGTGACCGTGATCTTAGAGCGTTACCTGTCCAGTCTAAACAGCCACTAAATGTACTTTTTTGGGGGTAGAATTTGAATATCAGTAGCTTGGAAACAGTCACTGTTGCTTCTTCAAATTAACACTCTTTAAAGAATGCTCCCTTCAGTTTATTACCAAGCTTTCTGTACATTTTGACATGTGTAGTCTGTGTAAGTACTCTATCAGTGTGTTTTCTGGTTAACTGTTTTCAACGGATACATTCCAGAATGTTACAATTGCAAGTGCCCTGAAGATCACTGAGCCCACACTTGGCAAAAGTGTACTTCCCCGGGCTCTGGCTCCTCAGTCCCGTGCCTCCCTACTTGGTGACGGTTTGCCTTCCTCACCGCTCTGCAGACAGGCAAAGAGTCTTCCTCAGCGCAGTTTCCCAGCTCTTTAGAGTGACCTGATTTTGTCCAAATCCGTGACTTCTGGATTCTGACCCATCCTTTCATTTTAAAAATGAGGAAACCCTTTAAGTGCTGTGCCAGAATTCTCAGGACCCCTGAGTAGAAGATCTACAAGACGAAAAGTAAGACTCCTTACTTCGCATTCATTCCGCTTCATGTACTTCCTACTCAGTCTTCTTTGTTTTAACAGCTAGTATGCTGAGTGAATTTTCCTACAGCGATGCGCTCTTTTTTCTTTTTTACGCCGCGCTGGGATCAGACCCGGTGCCTCATGCCAGGGGCAAGCACTGCCTCCTAGTCACCACCTCCACCCAAGGAAGTGTCTGTTGGACGACTGGCCTTCGGACGCGAGAGTGTCTCTGTGCCCGGGGCTCCAGGCCAGGCCTCGGCCCCGGGGTCCCGAGCAGTCTGGGGCCATCCCGGTCACTCTTTGCCTGTTGTGTGCGGTATGTGTTCTGTGCTTTGCGATTTTCCTATTACAGCAGCTCCAGTTTTCTCAGCTCTCCTTGGAAATCATCCACCTTAGCATAATTTGCATTTCTATTTATTTCATTTTCAGAAAAGATTTTGGCCACACATTGTCTTCTGCTTACAGCCTTCGTTCCGAGAATGCCTCGCCCAGGGCAGGCAAGGGCGTGCGGGGAGCTCGCCGGGAACCCGGACAGCAGAGGAGGCCGGCCGCCCCAGCCCCCTCGCCGGCCGGCGCAGACAGAGCACGCGTGTCTGGCCGCCACGTCCGTGCGGAAGTCCCGGGGTTAAAGACGCCGCGCCGACTCGGGGCGCTCCCTGGGGGCCCGAGAGCCGCCCCTTACTTCATGTCCTCCCACCTGGCCCGTGGAGATGGCACGGTACAAAGGGCCGCGTACATCTTTCTGCGTGGGCGTCTCTCGTGGAGCTGTGCGAGCGCGGAGGCGTCGCTCTCCATCTCGCGGTCCGGAGCACCCCTTGCCCTGGAGGTCCTGACAGCCGACCGAGGACCCCGCTCTCAGTTTGACCCTTGGACCGCGCGCCGCCAGCTGTACCGGGTTTGGAGGCGGCGCATCCGAGTCAGCCGGCCCTTCTTGCTGTCAGCGCGTGGGGCCGGGGCGGGTCGTGCTGCTTGGTCTCGGGCCACGTCCTGCGTGGCAGGCTGTCTGTGGGGGGCGCCCTGGTGGCTCCCACGGGTGCTCCCGCTCCACCCTTTCCGTCCCCGTTAGTTATACAGACGGATTTGACACCTCAGCTGCTCCAATCTTTTTGACCCAATTGCTAGTTAAACCTCAGAATTGTTTTCTGTCATGTTTCTTTTAGTTTACTCTGCCAGTTCTTGTGGAAATTAAGGTTATTTTTACTGTGATTTTGGACATCATTCTGGGAGGGTACCTGAGAGAGTGTACTGTGCAGGTACCACTTTCAAAATCATACATGGATCTGTGGCCTAAATCATATCCCACCGTACCCAGCACTGGGCGGCACGGGGCCAGCGTGGCAGAGTCAAGGGGTTTGAAGAGTGTCTTGGTTCCATTGCTCATTTATTTCAGGGGCAGTTGGTAAAGCGTTTTGAGCTTCATTTAGTGCTAAAGGAACGAGAGGTTCTCGCGTATACAGAGGAGCCACAGGAGACCTTCTGAATGCTCCGAAAGGACCGGAGCAGAGGTGCTCTGCCCCGCGGGCCTCTTCCGTGTCGTGGCACCGCCCTGGGCCAGCCTGGGGTCTGCCCATTGCGTGCTGTGCACGGAGACTGCGTGCGGGAGCCGTAGAGCTGCCTGGTGACTGTGGTTGGCAGCAGTTTAAGGGCTTCTCTTGCATAGTGGGTACGTTGTATTCTTCTTTCGTATGCTTCTATTTATAGTAAACATCTAGAGACAGCAATTACCTTCAGCAGGACTTTCCAGTGACTGGTAGAAACGTTTGAAGAGTGATTGCTAATGGGTATGGGACTTCTCTTTGGTGCGATGAATGTGTTCTGAAGTTAAATAATGCTAATTGTACAACTGTAAATATTGCTTAAAATCAGTGAATATTATACTGCCAAGAAGAATTTTCTAGTTACAAAAACATATGTCTGATGCATAAAACAAGGAAACTTTTAGCCAGGTACAGTCTGGCTATGTCTGTAATCTCCACACTTGGAGGCTGAGGCAGGAGAGTCTTAAGTTGGATCCTAGCCTGGGCAGTTTAACAAGACCCTGCTCAAAAAAGGGACAGAGATATACCTCAGTGCAAAGGCCCTAGGTTTAGTCCCCAGTACCGCAAATAAGGAAGGAAATAAAAGAAAAGAGGCAATTTTCTCAGCTTTGCCCAATGTGAGGAAACTGTTCACATCAGAAGTCACCTTCATGGCCTCAGCTTGTGTTCTTTTTTTTTTTTGAGACAGGGTCTCACTTTTGTAGTTCAGGCTGGCTCTGAGCTCACTGTGTAGCCCAGGCAAGCCTCAACTCAGCAATCCTCCTGCCTCTGCCTCCCGAGTGCTGGGATGACAGGTGTGAGCCACCACACAGGCACTGTGGAATGTGGTGCTGATTGCTGGTTGATGGCTGGTGGGCGTGAGTCACCACACCCAGCATTGTATGTGGTCACCAGGCTCAAACTCAGGACCTTGCACTTGCGAGGCAGGCGCCAGAACCGCTGAGCTAAATCTCCAGCCCCTCAGCTTGTGTTATTGATCCCTGTGTCTGTGAAACCTTTGTGACAGAGTTGAAAGTAGTTCTGAGCACCGTGCAGGTGTCTAACAAGAGCAAGTGCTAATCCTGTCCGGAAATCTCAACCCCAGTCTAGTTCTCCCACAGACAGAGTCCCAAAGACAAGGAGCAGCCCGAGCACAGACCCCAGAGTCCGCGGAGGGCCTGGGCCCCAGCAGTGTGAACCGGTAAGAGCACGAGGCAGCACCAATCGGCAGGTGAGAGCTGCAGATACTGAATTCATTATACAGCTGTGAAGTGACTATGATTATGATGTTTCTAAAAATAAGATTTTGGAAATATAAACAGGGACCAAGCAGATTTATAGTTATGAAATAACTAAAGAATCTAGGAAAGAAATATGCGACAAACTAGGCTGGATACTTCATCCAGATTTATCAACAGATCTGACACAGAAGGTTGAATGAGCTGGTAGACAGATAGGAAAATGTTCTCTTGGATGAAATTCGGAGACATAAAGAAAATAAGGCAGAATCAGGGTATACTAGAGGTCTGTATTTTACCTGTTTTGCCTTCCAATAGGTTTAATATAGATCTTTGCACCATTTTTAATTCAGTAGATGGTGAGAGATATGGGTTCCATTTCAGTTTTCTCCAGAGATGTAGCTATCTCAGCACCACTTGTGGAACAGATTGTCTTTCCTCCAGTGTAGGGATTCAGCCCCTTTGTCCAAAATCACATAGCTCGTGCTCTGGGGATACTTCTCCCTCCTGTGCTCCGCGAGTGAGTCTCTGGCACACGCGCCATGGCGAGCTGTTCATTACTTGAAGGCTCTGAAAGTCCGTCCTCTCGGCATTGTGTTCCATGGAGGCACGAACTTGTTCTGGTCCCAGGACTGTGCTGTCTTTATCCCTGTTGTCTGAGTGTGGCTGGCAGTCAGGTAGCGTGAGGCCTCCTGCTTGCTCTTGTTTCCCAAGATTCCTCCTGCTGCCCTGTGTCTCTTCTGGAAGCCATAAGTGGATGTAAGGGTTTTCTAAAGAGAACTGTGGTTATCCAGGATATAACAGTACGAATCAGCACTTGGGAGTATGTCAGAAATAAAGCTTCTGTACAGCAAAAGAATCAACTGTGAGAGTGAAGAGACAACCGACAAAATGGGGGAAAATTTGTCACCTCTTCCTTGGACAGAAGAATACTGTCTAGAATATATAAAGAACTCAGAAAAGTTCTCTAGACCGCCTAAAAGTAAAGGCCCAATCAGGAAATGGGCCCGTGGGGTGAAGAGACACTCCACAGAGGAAGAAGTACATACGTCAATGGATGAATCAGAACGTGTTCAACCTCTCTGGCCACTAGAGAAATGCAACCTGGAACAGTGCTAGGATTCCATCCTACTCCAGACAGAACGACGGCCATCGGGAAAACCACAGGAACAGACGCTGGCCTGTCTGGGGGTAAAGAGACCTCCTGCATTCCGGGTGGGGATGTAAACTAACACAGCCACCATGGAGACACTTTGGCGACTGCTCCAAGATCTACAGTGACAAGTTCCATGGGAGCCAGCTCCCCCGCTGCTAGGTGTCTTCCCCAGCGAGCTTGAGACATCGTTCTCCGCTGACGCGTGCAGACCCTTCACTTATGGCAGCACAGTTCGTGAACAGCTCAAGCCTGGAAGCAGCCCATATGCCCATCAGCAGATGACTGCATTTTTTTAAAATGTTATATCTCTATATAATGGAATACCACTCAGCTAGAAAGAAGGATTCATTTGAGACACATAGGTAAATGAATACACCTGGAAAGTATAATGTTGAGTGAAATAAACTCGATGCACAGGCTTAAATTCCATGTAGTATCTCTCATGTGAGTGACGCAAAGTACAAAGTGAGAGAGGCAACTGAGTGGATCTCTTGCATATGGGAAGAAATCCAAGGACCGAGGCCAAGAGGGTAGGTAAAGATACGCCACGCGCAGGGCCCCAGCTACCTCAGTAACTGTGGACATCGCATGCCATGGAGACAAACTGAGGCTCGTAACACCAGTAAGAGTGAAAGGGAGGAAAGCAGAATCAGAAGAGAAGAGGGGTAAAGGGTGTTTGAAAAAACAAGCAGTATCATATGCATGTACTAATTCCCCAAAATGATTATAAAATAAATGTATAGGAAAATGGTACTAATAAGAAGAGAGAGCACTCTGTAGGGTGAGAAAGTTTAGCGCAGATCAGAGTTCTGGAAGGAAAAAACGGAAAGGATGACGAAGAGGTGATATACGAACATAGGAAGGGGACAGTATTCCATTGAATTCATGACTTTAAGAAGTCCGGAGCTGGGGCCGGAGATTGAGCTCAGTGGTTCCGGCACCTGCCTCGCAAGCGCAAGGTCCTGAGTTCGATCCTGGTAACCACATACAGTGCTGGGCGTGGTGACTCACGCCCACCAGCCATCAATACCACATAGCACAGTGCCAGGTATGGTGCTTCACGCCTGTAATCCCAGGGATTACAAACTCGGGAGGCAGAGACAGGAGGATTGCTGAGTTCGAGGCTTGCCTGGGCTACATAGTGAGCTGAGGGCCAGCCTGAACTACAAAGTGAGACCCTGTCTCAAAAAGCAAAAAAAAAAAAACAAAAAAGTCCAGAGCACCCTACCATGGTGCACTCTAAATACAATAGGATGGCCATGCTTCAACAAGGGGCAGAGGAAGTATTAGAACAGCCAAAGAGGATAGAAAAATCATTTTTTGTAGTTGGGGGGAGGGGTTTGGTTTGTTGTTGTTGTTGTTATTGTTGTTTTTGCGGTGCTGGGGTTTGAACTTAGGCCCTTGTGTTTGCAAGGTAGGCGCAGTATCCCTGAGCCAAATCTTTGGCCTAGAAAAATTATTTTGAGGCAAGAGCCAGTAGACTGACAGTTTATTTCTTCAGAAGATAATTAAATTCTATCCTCACTGTGTAGAGAGAAAATACATACCATATAATTCTTTGAAGTAATCTTTCAAGTAAGGAAACTGAACATCTGTTCCTCCAGATGCTCCCGCAATCTCAAAATGGAACAGAAAATGCTTCCTTCAGTCAGTTGCTCCAGGAATACTGGACGAAAACAGTGAGGATATTTGAGGGGAAGAGAAGCAGCTGAGGGGGCTCTAAGTTCGGTGTCACTGGTCGGGGCAGGCGTGGCTGTCTCTTAGGAAGGGGTGGTTTTTCCTGCATTTCCACGTGCCCCAGGCCATCACCCCTTCGGTGGGTCAGAAAACAGTTCTCTTTTAGTGGGAGCGGGCTGATTTCTCGATCCTGGAGAACGGGCTTGGTGCTCATTTCACAGCTCTTTCCAGAGCTCCTCATTCTGACCAAGACGGGCCAAGTCCCACACCGACCACCGACGGCCTGCTGAGGCCAAAGCGCAGTCCCCAGGATGGGAAGGAAGAGTGAGAGCTCTGACGGGGCCAGCGGACGAGCTTTCTGGAACGCTCAGAGCCACGCAGACTCTGTTGAACTGTCCACTTACGTCCTGCTCCTGCCACCCACAGCACAAGTGAGGAACAAGCCGTCCACCAAGCATCTTTGCTTGCTTCCCGTCAGGCGGGGCTGAGGAAAGTGCCCGTGCCAGTCATTTCCAAGAGCTCCCCTAAGGCCTGGCTGGCGGCCAAGATGGAGGTGCTGTTGCCAGGCCGTACAGCCCTTTGTAATTCCGTGTGGATTATACGTTGGTTTGTCGATTGTCTGCTGTGTTTGACCGGATTTGCATTACCTGTAGATTGGTTTGGGGAAATGAATGTCTAACAATAAAGTCCTAAACAAGGCATATTTTTGCACTTAGTACTGAATATTTTTCAACATACCATCTTACGTACCTTTTGTAAATTTCTTCCTAAATATTTCATTTTTAGTGCTAATGTGAATGAATTTTCCTCAACAATTTTGTATGTCATAGTGACATCTAAGTTTTTGTTTATTAATCTTGCAAGGTGCAGTTTTGTTTCACTTGGTCATTCTAATAATTTTATTAGTTCCATTGGATTTTACACATATAAGATCAGGCCATTTTGCAAACTGTAAAACTTAAATAGACAGTATAGTTGTCTATTCCTATTTCACCACCTGGGGAAAGTGAAGGATGTTTTAAAAGCCAGTGGTAGAAAGTGTATGACAGATGCGGAGAGGAGCGAGTCCGCCCCGGCAGGCACTGTGCGTGTGAGGACGGTGTTCGTTCTTTCGTTCTCTGGCTCTTGCCAGAGTGGCCGAGTCTGAGAAGGGAGCTCAGGGCCCAGCAAAGAGGAGGGAAGTTAAAGGGACGGGCTGGGCTGTGACCATGAGGAATTTAGAGGGAGGACAGAGCGAGGCCGCTCTTCTCGGACAGCTGGTGTCTGTCTTCGTGCAGCTCCGAGTTTCCTGTGCTTCTCTGTGCCCCTGCTCGAGGGCCCGGGCGCTCAGTGCCACACGCCTGCCGCGGTTGCCGCGGAGATGGCGCCGGTGTTACCTCGCGTCAGGCACGACAGAACATGCCTAGTGTGAAGGGAATGATACATATATTTGACTAGTGGTGTTCAGAACTTCAGTTCATGAAAAGATACGAAGGAATGGAAAAAAGCCGTGGGCCCTCTGATCAAAGGGGTTCGCAGCACACTGTACAGGCGGCAGCGGCCCCGCAGCCAGAGGGCCGCAGTGCCAGGTGGGCTGGCAGGCTCCGCAGGGTCACCTGTCTCGTTCAGACACACCGTCCATGTGGAGCTCACGCAGACTCGGCCTTATGGGAAGGAGAAGGCACGCTTCCTTCATAATTATGTTGGACACGCATTCAAGTGAAAACTTTCTATCTGATTAAAATATATTACTAAAATTAACCGTACTGTATTTTACTTTTTAATTGTGGCTACTAGAAAATCTTACATTTTGTTGCTCCCTTTATCTATAGCAGGCAGTTTTGATGTGTAATATACTTGGAACTCCTTATGAGTCATTCAAAGCAGACAGACGGCCCCGTTGGAAAGTGGGAAGAACACTTGGTGAAGCAGACACCCAGATGGCCAGTGAGGGGATCAAAAGGGGCCCACAGCCTCCATCAGTCAGGAAAATGCAAACTGCAGCTATGATGGCGTACCATCTTGTGAGCCAGATCGGTAGATGACTTCTTTAAAACTTAAAAATCTGGGTTGGCCATGCTAACTCTCTTCCGCTGCCACTGAGAATCTAAATGGCTCAACTTCTTAGGACAGAGTTTGTGTTATTTATACGTTTGACGACGCGCATACTCTGCAACGCAGCAGCAGTCCTCCCCTGTACATAATGAGAAAGTCTTACACCAGAAGGTGTTTGAAATAACGTTCACAGCACTATTATTTGTAATTTGTTAAACCTTGGAGACATTAGACTGGTACATTCATACATACGTATCGTGAAGTATGGTGAACTACAGCCAACATGGATAAATCCCAAGGACGTATTAGGAATGAAACAAGTCAAAAAATGAGAGTAGACAAACAGTCTGTTATGTGAAAGTCATTGAGGAGCATAACAAAGCAATGTATTTTTTAGGAATGCATCAATAAATAGTTTCACTATAGGGGAAAACAAGAGCGTAATTAACAGAAAAGTCACAGCGGTCATCTCTGGGGCCAAGTAGAACACAGGTATACCAAAGCTGTCCACAGAGAGTTCAAAGCCTCTACCAGTGTCATTCTTCACCTGACTGCTGAGCAAGTTGGTGATCATCCATTGTATATTATTCCTTAAAGTGTAGCTATTTTCTAAATCCTATATATGTAGGATAAACTTTGGTAAAGCAGGCTACCAACAACTATAGCATGAGCCTAGTTTTATTTGTGCATCAAACCAAGTATATTTTTAGTAAGAAATGCTCTGTGTCCTGAAATACTTATTTCATGATAATATGACAGACACATGGAGATGCATAGAGTATGAGTACAGAATTTAGGTTTAGGACAGCTTCAGCTGTAGACCACTTATAGTGGAAGTCAGTATTCTGTTTTGTTTTGTTTGTGATTCTGTACAAATTTTAGGGTTGTTTTTTTCTGCAATTGAGAAAACAATCTCATTGATATTGTGACTGGCATTGTTTTGAATCTGGACATTACTTTGGATGGGGTACACATCTTAGTGACACTGATTGCTTCCAGTCCATGATCATGGCATGTCTGTTTTCTGTCCTTTTCCCTTTCTTTCATCAGTATTTTTATAGTTGTCACCATAGAGACCTTGCACCCCCTTTGTTTATATTCTGTTTATGTATTAGAACGTAGTTAGAAAAAAACA
>PVIC010047541.1:0-13820 GCA_004025085.1 Thryonomys swinderianus | reverse complement strand
AAGTATGGAAGAAGAGAGGAAGGAAGTAGTCAGCTTGGACAAGTTGTCCTCCCACAGAGGGCAGCACTTAAATCAACCTGAATACCTAGTGCTGATCAGTTGAGATGGCCACAGAGTCCCTAAGTATGACCAGAATCTGGTTCACCTGTGGAAAATCCCTAGAGCCAGCTGAGATCACAGCTTTCTCCCCACCCTTTCCAGCTTCCACTATGGCTGCATTTGGAGGGCATCAGCACCCAGTGGGGCTGTGAGGCAAGGACATGTTAGCGTGACCACTGCGGCATGACACAGACCCAGAGACTGGGAATGCACTTATTTTGCCTCATCCCAAGATCCCAAGATCCCAAGATCCCTTCACATCTGCACAGCTCAAACTGTGGCCGCCTTCTTTATCCTTTGTCTCAGATTGATATGATGACTGAGAAATGGGAAGTTGTGGCCTCTGTGGAAGTTCTTCTGCGTTTTCCCCTGAAGCCAGGAGAAGATCCTTCAGCCCACTGTGTTTCCAAGAGCAAATGTCAGCCTCCAGCAGAGCAGCCTCTCACAGTCACACAGAGACCCGCGGATCCAAAGGAGAGGTAAATTGAACATCGGTGAGCGTTGTGGGTGTGACCGGGAGGTTTTCTCCATAGGGCCCAGGTATGGGCTAGAAGTTCGGGCTGTATCTGCCTGGAGGTTTGTGCCTCCTCTGGGCTTCAGTGTCAAGCAGATACTGAGGAGTGAGCTGTCTGCCCTGAGTTCATACACAGGGCTCACTTCTTGCTGTCGCTTGTTTGTCTTCTTGCTGTCACTTGTTTGCACTTGTCTGTGTGGAAACTGACATGTGGTTACAGGGTCCTCCTGTGCAATAGCACAATGCTTGTTAGTTCAAATGTCACAGCTTGGCGGTGTCTCATCAGAGTGGCTGACTGGTTTTCTGAACTACAGTGATTCTGTAAAAATACTGTGTTTTCTGGAAACATGTGCGAAAAGGGAGAGGTATTGGCTATGTATCTATCGGCTGTTATAAATATTACTGGAGGAGGTGAACTTGGAGGGAAAGCCTGGGCAGAACAGCATAACTGCAAGTATTTAATGTAAGGCTGTCGATCTCACTCCCTCTCATGTCAGTCAGGTGGTGGTTTCTCAGGCAGCGTCCTGTTCTGGGACTGGAGAGAGGAGGAGAGGGTCACAGACTCAGTCATCAGCGCTGAGAACACCAGATTCCAGGAGCTGAGACTAGTGTCCACTGAGCCCTCCTGAGCTCTGCTTGGGGAAGGAAGGACGGGAAGGATTGGGTTGAGTCTACATAATGTTTTTTCTCCTTTATTAGTTTTAGGAAATTGAACAGTCAGCCGATCAGCAAGGCTGACCTGAAGGCCAAGTACATGGGGCCGATGCCAGGTGTTGAGAGGAGCCAGCGGACTGAGGGACCTCCTGGGAAGGAGGCTCTGAAGAGGCGGCAGTGGAGGCCTGTGGGGCCCAAGGCTCCCCCGGCAGAAATGGAGAGGACCACGGTCAGTGAGTCCACGGAATGTGGAGAAGCAGAGGGTCATCCTGAACCCAGGACACGGGTGTTAACACGGCACCCGTGTCTGAATGGACAGGTTCTTTATCTAATTCAAGGCCGGTGTGGCCTGTGCTGTCCTCACCTGCCGAACAGCTCCTTCAGAGCTTGGAGGATCCACCTCAATGCTTATTTCGTGTCATGTCCCAGCAGACCTGTGCTCGGTACTCAAGCTGCACTTTATCCTTGTCACTTTTGCACACAGAAATGGCTTGTCTTTAAATCTGTATAAATTGGGTTCTGGGTAGTACCACAAATTCCTGAATTTTCCTGGTAAGTTCCGGAGCATGGTTCTACATCGCTCGTCCACTTGGATATCCAAGTATAAAAATCTGTGGATTCGTTTGATTTTGATTTATTTTTAATTTGAGAAAAGGTTTTGCTTTGTACACTGGCTATACACTTGTTATGTAGCCCAGAAAAGCCTTAAATTCACCAATCCTTCTGCCTCTGCCTCCCAAGTGCTGGGATAACAGGTATGAGCCACTACGCCCAGCACTGTGGTATGTGGTACTGGGGATCAAACTCGGGACCTTGCACTTGGGAGGCAGATGCCAGAACCACTGAGGTAAATCTCCAGCCTGTGCATTCAGTTTTGATTGACTCCTGTGAGTGCTGCTGACTCACTGATCAGCCCCTCTTGGACTCACAGGTCAAATGCAAGAACTGTGGAGCCTTTGGCCACATGGCAAGGAGCAAGAGGTGCCCGATGAAGATCTGGGCTAGGATCCTACCATTGCAGCCCATGGGCTCCAGTCTGAAGGAGAATATAAATCCGAGGAAGCCTCAGGAGTTCCAGACTCTTGTACCCGTTCTCAAGAGGGACACAGAGAGGAAACAAAGTTCAAGGTGAGGATCCTGTAGGCTCGGGTGTCCTTGAGCCGAGTGAGGAGGGGCTCCCTGCACATGCACTTCCTCTGCACAGGCCTCCCTAGACATGAGAGAAACATGCAGCGTGGAGCAGATGGCAACTCACGCCTCTGCCAGCCCTGCTCATGGATTTTGGCAGGGGCTGTGGAATTCTAGGGCAGGGGCTGTGGAATTCTTGCACTGCTTTCCATAGAGGAAGAGAGGAGAAAAGTCCAAGAGAAAGGGCCCAGTGCAGAGAACTAGGTGGGAAGGGGAAATTCCTGGAGGAATTCCCGGGTTGGCTTGTGAGACCAAGAAATACAGGGAGCAATAGGCCAGGGCACGGGCTGGCCGCTTCCCAGGGCCCAGGAAGGACCAGGACCTGGCTGCAGCACGACTGCTGCTTCTCATCATCGGAGGCGCAGGAGCCGGGCCTGTCCTGACACTGAGCTGCATCTGCCCTGCAGGCAGGAGGAGCCGAAGAGAAAAGCTGTAACCCTGACCGTGCCCAGCAATTCCCACCAGATGCCGTCCAAAGGCTCCAGAGGGTCAAGGGAATCCTGTGATTTTCTGAGGGTGAGTAGCCCTGAGGTAATCCAGTCATCCAGTCACATCTCCAGTGATAGCAACTTTACAGTCTCACTAGAAGTCCCAAATTAACTCTACACGGTGTTTGTTATTTATACATTGTAGGGAAAATATGGAGTTTGTCATTTATAAATTGTGGGGAAAACACAGTGTTCTCTTGAACTTAATAGCAGACTGTTAATAAAATCCATTGTGGATAAGCCCTCGGTTAATATTGGGTTTCTGCCTCTGGCTGACCCTGATGTAAGACTCTCTACAAATACTCAGTGATGTATATATAGTTCTTGAGACAGGGTCTCGCCTTGTAGTTCAGGCTGGCCCTGAGCTCACTATAGAGCCCAGGCAAGCCTTGAACTCAGCAAACCTCCTGCCTCTGCCTCCCGAGTGCTGGGATGACAGGTGTGAGCCACCACGCCCAGCTCTCAGTGATGTTTTCGTCAGCCCTGGAGTCCGAACCCAGGATCTTTTTAACTCTGCTCCATTCCCAGCGGTTGTAAATTTGCATTTTTCACCTGGAGTTAGGGATCCCCTAAACCGCTAACTTGCCCAGACTGTGATCCAACCATCCCGCTCGGCTTCTTGTACGCTGGGTTTAGCAGCACACACCACTGTGACTTCTGTGTGAGATTTAATGCCATGTGCACGCCCCACTTTAGTAGGGGTTTCCTGCCTAAACGTCCCCCCTAGGATGAAATCTTGTCATTCTTTGCCAGTTTGTTTCGCCACTAGGTGCACTTTACATCTAAACATGCTTGAATATGTCAGCTCTTTTGGGGGATGTACCTCAAGCGGCACCGCACCTACCTTGCAAGCATATGGGCCCGAGTTTGATCCCCGGGACCGGAGGGAAAAAAAAGAAGCATAATAAGCTGGTCGTATTCATGGAGCGACTGATGTGAGGTTTCCTCTCCCACAGAAACCCACCAGGCCAGGGTCTGTCTACGGAACCGGGAAGAGATCTGCTCGGCCCACCCCGAGCCTGCCGTGAGATCAGCCCCGTCCGGCCTCCCCGCGAAGGGCCTGAGGGAGCGTGTGTGAGCCTGACGGGCGGAGGGACGGATCGCCGCCTTCTCCAGTTCTCCTTCCGGCGCCTCTGCCCGGACCCTGTTCTGGGCACCACACCTGCTCCCGACGGTCTGCTGGGCGCTCAGGTGGTGCTCCTCACCTGCCAGAGCGACACCTGCCTGGGCCACGCCGACGACCCCGCGCACACATCCAGTTTCCTCTTGAGGATCCAAAGCCCTGCCCAGGGTCAGTGAGGCAGCAGTGCGGGCAAGAGTCCGGGGGCTGAGCCAGGGACCGGGCACCGGGCCAGGCGTCCGCCTGGCTCCCGTCCGAACGCTGCCCGGGAGAGCGCAGCAGCGCGGCGCCTTCCCTCCCCCACCCAGCTGAAGACGCACAGGACCAGCAGCCCTCAGCTGGCCCGGCTGCCGGGAGGACGGCGAGCTTCGCGTCCAGGTCCAGCCCCGCACGGAGATCGCCTTATCCCATTTCTCTACAAGTCGCTGTCTGTTTACTGGATCGCTTTGGGGTTATGTAATGCACGTTACATACATAGCTGTCGTCATTTGCCTCTTTGTTTCACCGCTCGCTGTAGTTTCCCTCTAGACATGCTTGACTATGTCAGCTTTCTATAATAAAAGCTTGTGGCCAAGCTTCGGTGTTAGTCTACAGTCTTCAGGGGTTGGAATAGGGTTTCCTTTCTTGACCTGTTCATACATAACCGTGTTCTGAATCCCACCAAATACGCAGGTACTTCTAAATATTGCTGGTTGTAAGTGGCTGTCTGACAGGTTGTTAAAAGAAGGAAGCAGGGAGGAGTAATAAAGAGGCCAACAGAAACACTGGCCTGCTCCATCCCTACAGGTGACTTCTGAATCGTGAGGAGGCGTGTGACGTCCCCGAGCCTCTGTGTCAGCACCTTCAGGTCCAGAAGGCGCAGTCAGAACACAGTTTCCTGGGAATCGAACCACGGAGATCTGGAGCCGGTGTGGCTTTAAGTCAATGTGTGTGGGCTACTCCAGAAACACAAAGGCAAGACCTTGTGCCCCGAAGAAGGGGACGGGCAGGTGCTAGAGAGCCAGGGCTGAAGGTCACAGGCTCTTCCACTCCTTGGCTGCCCCACTGGTTTGGGAAGTTCCGGGTTCGGTGTATTCCGGAGCTGCAACAGTGCTCACTGCAGACAGGCTCTCACCGTGCAGCGCCTGCCTGTTGGCAGACAGACCCCTCATGTTTCCAGCTCCACAATCTCCCCCATCCCCCTTCAGTGTAGAGTTTTACATTGGAACTGGTCCCGATTGTATGGCTCAGTATCTCTGACACAACGGAGGAAGAAAGGAGAGAGAGAGAGTGAGCAGGAGTACTGACAGAAAAGCCAGCTCCATGGGGGAGTCACATTAAACCTGTTGAAGGAATGACCACCGAGAGAACACAAATCACATGCGACGTCTGCAAAATAAATTCAAGCTTATGAGTAGCTTTGAAAATGGGCTGAAGGGCCAGAGATTTAGCTCAGTGGTTCAGGCACCTGCCTAGCAAGTGCAAGGTCCCTGGTTCGATCCCTGGTAACCACATACAACAACACGGGGCATGGTGACTCACGCCCACCAACAAACAGTACCATGCTCCACAGTGCTGGGTGTGGTGGCTCATGTCTGTAATCCCAGCACTCAGGAGGCAGAGGCATGTGGATTGCTGAGTTCAAGGCTTGCCTGGACTTCATAGTGAGCTCAGGGCCAACCTGAACTACAAAGCCAGACCCTGTCTCAAAAAAGAAAATTGTGTCATATAATGGTACAAATTCTCAATATTGTGTGCATCATTATATGTATATATAATGTACCAGTAAAGATTCAAATATAAATTTTTCTTTTTTTCAGACAGGGTCTCGCTTTTTATTTCGGGCTGGCCCTGAGCTCACTATGTAGCCCAGGGAAACCTTGAACTCAGCAATCCTCCTGTCTCTGCCTCCCGAGTGCTGGGATTACAGGCGTGAGCCACCACTCCTGCCACTGTGGTATGTGGTATTGATTGCTGGTGGGCGTGAATCACCACGTCCAGCATTGTATGTGGTTACCGGAGATCGAACTCAGGACCTTGCTCTTGCGAGGCAGGTGCTGGAACCACTGAGCTAAATCTCTGGCCCACAAATACAAAATTTTTAAAGGGTACAACAGGGGATGTAGTGACAATAAAAATTGATGATACTGCCTAAGTGTGTGCATTATTGTATGAAATTTAGTAGATTAATTTTAGCTGCTAATGTGACATATTCTTTGACTATATTCACTTGCATATAGCAAGACATAGCTAAGACACAAACACAAAACTAGATAAATGTTGGTAGGTAAAAAAGGGGGAAAAATAAATATTTTGAAAGAAAAAGAAAGCACATGTATATGGAGTGTGGGGGTATGGGTAAAAATGAGGATGAACTCGTGTCATTTACTAGTATAAATTCCCCAATGTTGAGTGTGATTGTGAGCTGAATGTAAAATGTACCAATAAAGAGTTAAAATTTCTTAAAAAGTAGATAAACGAAAAATATATATTGTAAGAAGTTAATTAACAAGAGTACAAAAATATATATTAGAGCAGCTTACCTTGTGGTTTGTAACTAGCATTACATTTAAATATGAAATATAGGTTTGTTACATAAAATTTTACACATTTAATGATTCATGAATAATAAACATAATGCAAGTAGTATGTATTCACATACTCACACCTGTGAACACAAATGTATGCACATATCATCTATTATAAAAGCATATTTGCATGCATCTCTATCCTTGTGTGATATAAACATATGAGTACTTATAATTTTGTGGGAAGACTGTAAATACAAGTAATAATTGTCTAAAATATTACAATTTACCTATTCCTCATATGAGCAGGGAATTTTCTATTCCTGACAGTGATCAAAGAGAACATGGAAACACTGCAGTGACAGCTGAGGAACAGGAAAGGACTGATAGCTGGGAACAACCCAGCAACGATTGTAGACGTGTTCACCGGGAAGCAGATGGGGTCGTAAACAAGGGCCAAATAAGCCTGAAAGATGGAGGAGATTGTGTAGAAACAGATGCAGGTGCTGATCACGAGAAGGATTGCTCAGGTGGCTCTGGCCTCAAGAGAGGATCTGGGGGTGATGCTAGTCCTGTGCATGTGTCTCATCTGCTGCTTGTGCCTGTACAGGATGTAAACCATGGAGCTGCTGCTCCACAGCGTGAGGCCCAGAAAGAAAGCATCAGGGAGGGACAGCAGGACTGCATATACTGAGTCCACGGTATTGTCATGACAAACACTGGAACAGCACCCAAAATCTCTCAGGCTTGTGTGGTATTTCTTGCTGCATTTTCCAGTCACGTATCTAAGAAAAATAACATTTACAAGGCCATGCAGGGTCCAGACTGTACATAAAGAGGAGCCAACAAACCTGGGCGCTTTCACTTTCAGCTCTGCCCACCTGGAGTCCTTGCGGCTGATGGTGATGGCCTGAAACATGCTCAGGAAACAGGTGCTGCCAATGGACCCACCCCTGCCCAATCTGTGAAGGTAGAACAGTAGTTTGCAACCCATGCCACCGAGGCAAAGATGCCAACCAAAAGCCTCCATTGTCTGGGGGACTCCTCTACACAGAAGAGTTAAGAGGTTGGCTACAATTAAGTGTTCAACAATTACATCCGTGGACCTTAACCTGCACCCAGTGAAGCGAAGGTGCAGATTATGGCAGAGAAGACAGGAATTGCCCAGAACTCCAATCACAATCTGCAAGAAGAAGAGCCCTCCTATCAGCACATCACTGGCCGCCATCCTGTGTTCCTTGTGGTCTGGGCTGAGGATCCTGCAGGAAACATGAGGCCTGGGCTGTGTGGACCGACAGTCTCCACCGCCACTGGTTCCCACCGAGCACTATTTACTTGTCCTTTTTCTTTTCCAGAAGGACTCCAAGAGTTGATGTGTAACTTTAAAGAGCACTTGTAATATTTGAATTCCTGGTAGGAAGGCTGCCACTATGATGATGCAGGTATGAGTACGATTTTCAAGATGAGAAAATCTTAGGTACAGAAAAAGTGAAGTATTTGTCTAACTTCTCACCTTGATTAGAGGTAGAGAGGGCCTCGGCCCTGGCTGAATGACGACACAAAGAACTCCCACTTCTCTGAAAGCTGTCTGACTGGTTTCTTCAGGTAACGTAGCAATAGAAAATTGTTATATATCTCCCTCTTATTTCATAATATTTAATGCTACGTCTCAGTTTTTGGTGAACATTCACTCTATTGGCCAGCATCAGCTTTGAGTGACTACTTGGGTGTCTTCAACACACAGTGCACTGAGGGAAGCTCCCGTGGAAGGGCGCTGCCCCCTGAGGAGCTGTGCAGTGAGCCCGGAGACCTGAGGCCTGAGGAGCTGCCGAAGGCTCCCGGGGCTCTGGGTCCTGAGCCTCGCACAGTGACTCCTGTAACGGGAATTGTTCAATAACCACGTCACGTACTAAACTTTAGGGTGTTACTCCAATGCATGCTAAGAGAGTGTACACCAGGAACAAACTGATTATTAATGTCAGATCACTTACTTATTTGCTACTGAGCTAAGTGAAACTATTAACCATGAAACAACATCCATGAATGATACTGAACCAGAATACACACATGCAAAACAGCAATTCAAGAAATGAAATCTTATTTATTTAGTAGCTAAAGGAGGGATTTGAATTTGTTTTGAGGGCTCTGTAGTATAATATATACTTTAATGCATGTTATTGTTTAAAGTATGTCCATAGCTAATTTTAAAGGATATAAACATACATTCTATCTATATGCTCTCCCATTGAATTCCCATTCCGCGTGGCTAAATTGTGACAATTCATGAGACTTTTTTTAATTTTTTTTTTTTTTTTTTTTTGCTTTTTGAGACAGGGTCTCGCTTTGTAGTTCAGGCTGGCCCTGAGCTCACTATGGTGTCCAGGCAAGCTGCCGCGAACTCAGCAATCCTCCTGTCTCTGCCTTCCGAGTGCTGGGATTACAGGCGTGAGCCACCACGTCTGGCATTGTGGTATGCGGTGTTGATTGTTGGTGGGCGTGTCTCCACGCCCCGCATTATATGTGGTTACCGGGGATCGAACTCAGGACCTTGCGCTTGCGAGGCAGGCGCCGGAACCACTGAGCTAACCTTCCGGCCCATGAGACTATTTTAAAATACGTGAATCGTGATTGTATATTGCTGTCTGAAAACCACCATAGCTATGCTAACTTTTTCTTAACTTCTACTCCCCTAACATTGAGAGAAAAAATACCCAGAGTACACTCAACAGACTGAATACTTTTAGAAGAGATACAATCACTAACTCCAGTAAGTGCATGTCACACCCATTGTTAGAGGAAACCTTTCTGCTGGTGCCACTGTTTGATTCAGTTCCTGTGCAGGATTAGATGAATCTTGGTCTTGTGAATTCATGTTATGGGTCTGGAGGAATCATAGGCCCAGTGCTGCAATCCTGAAAAGTTTATGATTCCTTAGGCTGAACAGAGATTTTTAATATTTTTGGCATAGATGATGGCACACTTATCTGCTTTTGTTCCATAAATTACATTTTAATCTTTAACTGGCAAAAATTATACACATATATATATATGTGTGTGTGTGTGTGTGTCAAGTTTATATAGTGCAAGGATGTGATATGTGCATACTTTTCACACTATTATCACTGTTATCCACCACAAAGCTTGCATCCTGTTGTGTGTGTGAGCACGTGTGTGTAAAGGACATTTAAACTCTAAACTTGCATACATCTTCAGGTAAATAATACAGTATTATTGACACAGTCACTCTCCCATATATTACTTTGACAGATTTATTTCCCATCATGATTGAAAGTTTCTATTAGGAAGTCTTCGGTAAGCATAGGAAGAGTCAGACTCCATTGTTACTTAGATGAGTTCCACTGAAGATCACATTAACTTAGAAGCCATCAGAGATTGGCACAGGATTTAGAAATTGTTTGTTTTGCTCCATAAGCCTCTTACTCAGCAAGTGCTTCTTGTGTGGCCATGGCATTCAGGCAGGTTCCGTCTGGAACCCTTGACTCAGGATCACTTACCCAGACCCTTGACGTGGGTTTCTCCCTATGAATTCTGCCTCTGTTTGCAATTGGAAATACTCACCAGGCTCTTTCTCTTTGCCAGCTTGGGGATCTCAGCGTGACAATCTCCATGTCCATGATTAGTTCTGCAGGGAGGTGGCTGCTTCCTGAAATATGGGTCTGTGTTTCTGTGACTTCCACTCCCCTCAGACCTGCAATTATCACCTCATCTGTAGCAGCAATGGGTGTGCAGACCTGGGGAGTTGAGATCAGTTCTGAGAGTTTCTTCCCCAGGGGACGGTTGTCAAGAACAGTTTTTAGCTTCTTGCTAGAATCTCTGAGGAGAATAGGAGAGTGTTTGGAGAGGCTCCTACTTACCCCTGATCCCTGGAGGCAGATGGGTCCCTCAGGAAGGGGCGGGAAATGGTGAGTCCTGCATGAGAGACTGGCAGTGAACTATGTGTGCCTCTTTGTATTGCTTGTTCCCCTCAAAAACTTATTGAATGTTTTTACACTGACCTAGTCATATTTTATTCTTTATCTCACTCCATAGTGCCATCCTTTAAATTATTAACAGAGCGGTGAAGGAGACAGAATGTCTGGGAAGGATTTTGAGACACGAGTGAAAAGAAGAACACAAGTTGCACGTGCTCGCTTCGGCAGCACATATACTAAAATTGCAACACGAGTTGCAGGACATTGAACATCATTGGGCTCAGCTACCCCAATAATTCTATCAGTTAGGGCTTTGTGATCCAACTGAATAACAATCAAGAATGAATTTTGTAGGGAAATCTACTTTCCCTAAATCAACATCTGTTGCAGAGAAGCAGGAACAGTGTCCATGAAAGAAAAACATTTTTTGTTTTTTTTTATAGATTTTATAATGTACAGATGAGGTCCTCTGGATCAGATAGTTTGACAGGCAGCTTCCTATATTTTTCTATCAGTCATATAAACCTGCGTAACTTACTTGACAGCTTCCAATGGGTATCTGAGTTCTCTACAAAGTTTTCATGCTGACTTTTCAATGATTGGTACTCTTGGGTTTTGTCATTAGAAACAGAAAATTTGACTTGTAAACTTTTTAATACATGCACAATTTTGTGTATATTGCCTCCCATGTTTCCAAATATTCAACTCACGGATTAAATCTGTAACAACCAGCCAGGCCCCACACAAATACACTTGTAAAACTGCACACCCACGTGAGAATTTGAGCTGCAATGAAAAGGTGGAATTGAAGCAATCCAGGTCTCACCCATGGATTGCAGAGAGCTGGATTTGTGCTGCAGCTGAACATAAAAAATCCATAATTTTTCTATACATTAGTAAAAACATCCATTGGCAAAGAACCTAGAAAAACAATTCTGTTTACATTAGCTTCAAAGACACAATGAAATATTTTAGTCAACTCCTCCAGAAAGGCAGCAGGAGCCTCTAACCATCACTAGAGAACTCATAACAAAGACATTGAAGAGGACACTAAAGGACAGAAACCCCTCCCTTGTTCATGGACCAGCAGGAAGCATATCCTTAGAATGACTATATTGCCTAATACGATCTACAGATTCAATGCAATTCTCCATCGACATGAATGATGTTCTTGAAAGAATAGAAAATCATCCTAAATTCTTATGGAAACATAACCAGAGTAGGCAAAGAAGTCTTGATCACAGTGAAACTCATGGTATCACAACACCAATTTCAATAACTGTTACCTAGCAAGTGAAGCAAAAATGTATGCTACTGCCAGTAGGCCAATGGAACAGAGCCAAGAAATCAATCCTCACAAGGACTGCCATCTGCTTTTTGCCAGAGGGGAGTGCAAAAACGTAGGAAATCTAGCCTCTTTAATATATGGTCCCAAGCAAGGTAGATCTACAGAGGTTAAGACTCAATCAATTCTAATGTACTACAGAAATTATTTTACAAAAAGATGAAAGTCCAAACTTGAATTGTCCAAACTTACGGAAGGAAAACAGGTTTAGGGTTAGGGTTATAAGATTAGGGTTGTGGTGATATTTCAGACTTGCAATGCTGAAACTGCTAGAAGAAAAAATAGGGTTGGGATAGATGTAGGGTTAAGGTAAGGTTTTTCATTTTATTTAAGTTGGATGATAGTTTATTGATTTGGTTGCAAAATATTTTATTTATGTGCGAAGATTTAATCTACAATCATTTATGAACAATAATGTCAAGGTTACTATGAAAGGGTTAGGGTTACACTATCATTTGTTGTTGAGTGATGAGGGATTGGAATACATTATTTCATACAGATATATAATTTTATTCTGAAAGTGGTCAGCTATTCTTTGTACTCACTGGCACCTCTTAGTGTTGTATGAAATGAGAAGTTCTCCACTACCCTCTCTCCTTCACTTCCTCTTTCCTTGTCTTCAATATAAAACACCAAAGTCCTGGAATTACCTTATTTCCTCGTTGAATTTGAAAGCTATTTTGCAGGATATAGCCTCAAAGGAAGAAGTAAAAGCAGCTATGAAGCACATGAAGAAATGCTCAACATCACTGGTCATTCAAGACATGCAGACGAAAACAATACTGAGATTTCTTCTCGCTCTGCAAAGAATGGCTGCTACCTCAAAACTAGCCAGCAACAAATGCTGGTGAGGCTGCAGTGAGAAAGGAACCCTGCACCACTGTTGGTGGGAGTGTAGACTGCTACAGCCACTATGGAGAGCAGTGTGGAGACTCCTCAAATAACTAGAATTAGAGGTCCCAATTGACCCTGCTATTCCCCTGCTATATGTACACAAAAGAACTACAAGATTCATATCACAGCAACATATGTGCGCCTGTGTTCATAGTAGTTCAGACTGTAATAGCTAAATCTTGGAAACAACCCAAATGTCCATCACCTGGAGACTGGATGAAGAAGATGTTGGGCATTTTCTTCCCCCCATAAGATGGAGTATAACTGTGCCATAAAGAATGATAAGTTTGAAGCATTTATACTCAAATAGATATACCTTGAGGACATACTCAAGTGAAATAAATAAGTCACAGAAGTATAAATACCATATATTTTCTCTGGTATGAGAAACCGATGATGTGAATAAATTCTAGAATATATGATAAATTTTGTGAAGTAAAAAATATTCAAAGAGAAAGGGGGTAGGGATAAGTAAAAAGGGAAAGAAAATGTGATGGTAAAACAAAGAAACAAATCTTATATAGGGAACTGAGGGTGTAGGGTGGACAGGGGAATGGATTAAAATGAGAAGTCATGTCATATATTGCTACAAATTCTAAATGTTGATTGTGATCACGATGTGTGTATAAAATGTACCAATAAAGATTCAAATCTCACAATAAAATAAAACACCACAGTCCAGTTCTGTGCCTAATGCTCAAAGGTTCTTTTTTCCCCCACAACATCAGTCACATCCGACATACAACAGGAAATGTGAATTCTGTTGAGATGCAAATTCACGGATTTTTTAGTTTTCTTTGTAAATCGTATCAGCCTGTTCCAGAATACCATTTGAACAATAGCTGTAAAACAAAGAACGCTGAAGAGTATTTACTGAGTCTCACATAGGGACAAAGGACATACGAATCTCCTAAGTAGCAGAATGAAGACGGTGCTTTCCTCTGAGGCACAGGGTGGACAGAATTTCTTGCAGTGCACATGGAGATGTAAGAATTTTCTCACGGGATGTTTTCCAGCTGTGACACAAACTGAGAGTGCAGCATTGTCCCGGACCTCACGCACTGTGCTTGTCTTCTGCA
>PVIC010047540.1:0-13837 GCA_004025085.1 Thryonomys swinderianus | reverse complement strand
TTTTTTTGCTTTTTGAGACAGGGTCTCGCTTTGTAGTTCAGGCTGGCCCTGAGCTCACTATGGTGCCCAGGCAAGCCACCGTGAACTCAGCAATCCTCCTGTCTCTGCCTCCCGAGTGCTGGGATTACAGGCGTGAGCCACCACGTCCGGCATTGTGGTATGCGGTGTTGATTGTTGGTGGGCGTGTCTCCACGCCCAGCATTATATGTGGTTACCGGGGATCAAACTCAGGACCTTTTGCTTGCAAGGCTGGCGCCAGAACCACTGAGCTAACCCTCCGGCCCTGAACTATACCTTTGAACAAATGGACTTTGGAGACATCTATAGAGCATTCTACAAGACAACAGAGTACACACTCTTCTCAGCAACATGCTGCACTTTCTCTAAATTAGAAAACTTACTAGCTCATAGAACATACTTAAGTATATGCAAAAGAAGTGAAACTATCACATGCATATTATCAGATCATAGTGCAATCAAATTAGAAATAAATGACAAAAACCCCACAAAAATTCCATAGACAAAGGAGAATTAAATAATACACTTCTCAACAATGACTCACAGATAAAATTAGAAAGTTTGGAGAATTAAACATAATGCCAACAGGACTTAAGAGAACTTATGGGACATGATAAAAGATGTCCTACAAGAGAAGATTATAATGGTGAATTGTTACATCAGAAAAACAGAGTGAGTTTAAATACAAGACCTAGTGTTGAATGAAAACATTCTAAAAGAAAAGATGAGCAAGTTAAATCCAAGGCCTGTGTGAAGATGAAAATTATAAATACAGAAAAGAAATTAAATGCAATATAGGCTAAGAAAAGAATTTAAGGGCCAGTGATTTAGCTCAGTCGTTCCAGCGTCTGCCTGGCAAGTACAAGGGCCCGAATTTGATCCCCGGTATCACATATCACAATGCCATGCATGGTGGCTCATACCTGCAATCTCATCCCTGGGGAGGCAGAATCAGGAGGATTGCTGAGGGTTTATGTCAGGCCTAGGCTACATAGTGAGTTCAGGGCCAACCTGAAATATAAAGAGAGACCCTGTCTCAAAAAATAACAAAGAAAGAGAGAGAGAGGAAGGAAGAAATAGAAAGAAAGAAAGAAAGAAAGAAAGAAAGAAAGAAAGAAAGAAAGAAAGAAAGAAAGAAAGAAAGAAAGAAAGAGAAAGAACAATATAAAGAAGCAATGAATCAAGGAGTTGGTTCTTTGAAAAGTTAAATAAGATCTATATATATATTTATATAGTGTATTAAATCTTATCAATAGAAGGAAAGATTAAAATCTGTGCAATTAAATGAAAAGGGCCATATAACAACAAACCCTGTAGAAATCCAGAGCAGTATCAATATCTACTTTGAGAACTTCTACTGTAATAAGACAGGAAATTCAGAAGAAATGCATAGATTCCTGGGTATATGTGAATACCAAAGTTGAATCCTGAAAATGTAAAAATTCTAAATAATGAAAAATCAACCAATATAATTACAGAATTAATTTTTAAAAACTACCCACAAAAGCAGTGCAGGTCCAGGTGGATTAACTGTTGAACTCTATAAAACCATTAAAGAAGATCTAATACCCCCACTACTAAAATTCTTTAATAAAATTAAAAGAGAAGTAATATTCCCAAAGTCATTCCAGAAGGCAAGCATTTCCCTGAGTAATGAGGGGTAAAGAAAAAATGTGATGATAAAAAAGGGAAGCAGAGCTTATGTATTTGGGGATGGGGGATAGTAGGGTGGGTAAGAGAACAGGAAAAATGAGAATTAAATTGTGTCATATACTGGTACAAATTCTCAATATCAAGTGTGATCATGTTATGGTGTATACATGCAATGTACCAATAAAGATAAAAATTTTAAAAAAGAACTACAAAAAGACCCAACAACAAAAAAAGGCAACTACAGGCCAGTCTCTTTAATGATCATAGATGCAAAAATTCTCAACAAGATACAGACAGACAGAAAACAGAAAAACATCAAAAGAATTATACACCATGACCAAGTAGGATTCATACCAGTTATGCAGAATGGCTCAACATATGCAAATCAATAAATACAATACACCACATTAAAAGAACCAAAGACAAACCTATGTGATCTTCTCAATGGATGCAGAGAAAGCATTTTCTTAGGAAAAGCACTTGACAGTGTTCAATGGACATTCATGATAAAAATCCTATAGAAAATTGAAATAGATGGTCTTTACCTGAATATGATAAAAGCCATCTACAACAAACTAACAGACAACATCACACTAAATGGCCCAAAACTGAGAACACTCACTCTAAAATCCAGAATAAGCCTGGAGATTTAGCTCAAGAGGTACTGTGCCTACCTTGCAAGCACAGAGGCCAGATTCAATCCTTGGTATCACACGCATGCGCATGCGCGCACACACACACACACACACACACGCAGAATAAGACAAATATAACCAACACTATCAACATTCCTGTTCAATATTGTGCTATAAATGTTAACCAGAAAAATTAAACAAGAGAAATAATAATAATAATAATAGGAAAGGAAGAAGTTAAATTATCTTTATTTGTAGGTGACATGGTATTCTAAGTAGAAAATACCCAAACCTCACCAAAAGACTCCCAGAATTAATAAACAACTATGCAGCTTAGTAGGACACAAAATCAACACTCAAAAAATAAATAACATTCCTTTCCATGGATAATAAACTCACGGAGGAAGAAATTAGACAAATAAAACCTTTCAAAATAGCATCAATAATGAAATAGGAATCAAACTAACAAAGAAAAGAAAAGATCCTTATACTCACAACTGCAGTAATATGAAAAAGGAGATCAAAGAAGTTATCAAGAAATGGAAAAATATTCTCTTCTGGGATAGGCAGAACTAATTTAGTGAAAGTTATCATATTTCCATCACTGTTATACACTGTTATACAGTCCCAATTAACCAGGGATATTCCTCACAGAATTATAGAAAATTATCTAAATTCATAGGGAACCAGAAGAGACCTGAAATAGCAAAAGCAGTTCTTGGCAACAAGGCAAATCGGGGGCATCACAATCCTCAATTTTATGTTATATTATAAAGCTATAAGGATAAACACAGCATGGTACTGCCATAAAACAAAACAAAACAAAACACACTAGAATATCAGTGGAGTAGAATGGAAGATGCAGAAAAAACTCCAAGCACATTTAGCTAACATATCTTTGACAAAGGGGCCAAATATCTTCACTGAAAGAAATAGAGCCTCTTTAATAAATGCTGTGGGAATAATAACTGGATTTCCACATACTGAAGATTAGACCTTAGACCCATATCTCTCACCACACAATAAGCTAAAATCAAAATAGATCAAAGTTCAAAGTAGCTAAACATAAGCACGTAATCTCCTGAATGATAAAATAAAACTCTTGAAGATATAGGTGTTGGCAAAAACTTGAAGAACAAATCCTTGATTTAATGGAGACAGGATCTTGCTATGTAGTTCAGGCTGGCCTTAAACTTGCTAAATAGCCCAGATGGCCTTGAACTCACAAGCTATCGTCTTACTTTTGTCTCCTAAATGCTTAGCCTCCTAAATGCATGGGCCACCATACCTCGTTTGCAGTCAACAGCTGGGATCACATCTAATTTTAAAATTTTTGCAAAATGAAATTACCAACAAAATGAAGAGATAACTCACAGAATGCAAAAGCTTTTTCTTTTTCTTTTTTTTGAGACAGAGTCTCTGTAGTTCAGGCTGGCCCTGAGCACACTATGTAGCCCAGGCAAGCCTCAAACTCACCAATCCTCCTGCCTTTGTGTCCTGAGTGCTGGGAGTTATTGGTCTGAGTCGCCACACCCAGCTGCAAAAGCTTTTAACAGGTTTTCCTGTTAAATGACTATTTTTATTTCATGAAAATGACAAGAATACATAGCAAAGCCCCCAAAATAAAAAGCTCCTCCAAATTTTAAAATTTAACCCAAAACTAGGAACTTGAAATGAATAGACACTTCTCAGAAGAAGTATGAATAATAAATAAATATATGAAAATATACTCAATATCATACATCATTCAGGAAATGTAAGTTCAAACAACATTCGGATTCCGTTTTAGTCAAGAAAGAATGGCTATCATTATGAAATCACATAAGAAATATTGATGAAGCTTTGGGGAAAAGGAATTTTTCTCCATTGTTCGTAGGAGTGTACAATGGTAGGACAAATAAGGAAAATAGTTTGAAGATTCCTCAAAAAATAAAAACTAGAGGTTCCATTTGATCTACCTATTTTTCTTCTAGGCATCTTTAAAAGAGAGTTAAAGGGCTGGGTGTGGTGGCTCAAACTTGTAATCCCAGCACTCCAGAGGCAGAGAGAGTAGGATAGCTGAGTTCGAGGCTCGCCTGTGCTATACATAATGAGCTCAGGGCCAGCCTGAAGTACAAAGTGAGGCCTTGTCTCAAAAAAAAAAAAAAAAGGCATCATACCTCAATGATATATGCATACCTAGGTTTATAGAAACACAATTTATACTAGGTAAAGCTTGGAAAAACCCATAAGCACATCAACAGATGAATGGATAAAGAAAATATGGTATATTTATACAATAGAGTACTATTCTCTCATAAAGAAGCTAGTTATGAGAATTTTTTTTGCAAATGGATGCATCTCAAAACCATAATTTCAACTGAAATGAGTGAGACATTATTGTTAAATATCACGTTTTTTCTCTTGTGTGAGAAACTCAAAGGATAAATAAGAAAAATGGAGGACACATATTGGATAGTAGGAGGATCTTTTTCTATTAAGAAGCAGAACGGGGGGGAGGGGAAGAGAAGGTAAATAAAAGTGACTTGTAAAAGGGAATGGAAAGAAAAATAAGAATGACCCTCTTGTAAACAGGGAAGAGAAGGGTTGAAGGTAGGTGAGGGGAACAGTAAAAACAAGTTAAAATATATTGTGCCCATATGTCACTTGATATGATTCTTTTAATTCTTTTGTGTATATTTCTAGCAGAGCAATAGCAGGGTCAAATGGAAGCTCTAATCCTAGGGTATTTTTAGGAATAAACTTTAAAAACTATATTATGAGAAACATGTACCAATAAAAAAAGAAATTTTTTAGAGAAAGGAAAAATAATGAAGACCAGGAACTACTACATAAAGAAAAGATCCTGAGAGCTGGGCATAGTGTCTCATGTCTGTCATTTCAGCACTCAGGAAGCAGAGACGGTAGGATTGCTGAGTTCGAGGCTTGCCTGGGCTACATAGTGAGATCAGGGCGACCCTGAACTACAAACGACACCCTGTCTCAAAAAAAAAAAAAAAAAAAGATCCTGAGAAAAGTAATGAATGAAGATAAAATTTTTCTTTAAACATTTTAAACTTATTTTTTAAAATTTATATATGTTTGTAATACATATAATTATATTCACTTTTGGAAATTGGTACATATATTTTTCCCATCTTGATCATTTTTGAACCCCTTTCACCTCTACCCTCTCATGTTGTCTCTTCCCCAGAACTCCTTCCCCATTTCCATCTCCAAAATGTTTACCTATACTTTTTCTATAACCTCTCACTCATTATCCACTTCATTTACATTTTAAGTTTTTATAAGATAAACTATGTGTTACTTTGCCTGTTGCATCTGTTTTGTTTCACCTAGCATTAATATCCAAGGATTCATCAATTTTCTACAAATCACTCGTTTGTCCTTTTCATGTCTGAGTAATGCCCCATTGTGTATATATACCAAATATTTATCTGTACACCTGTTGACGGGTATGTAGGCTGTTTCTATAAATTAACTATTATGTATTGTGCTGCTGTAAAAATGGATATGCATGTATCATTTTAATATTATGATTTTAACTCTTTAGGAAAGATATCCAGGAGACATATAGTTGGGAATCTATATAGTTGAATATATATATATATATATATATATATATATATATATTGAATTTCTCCTTTAACTTTTTGAGGAATCTCTATACTGATTTACAAAGTAGTTGCACTAGTTACATCCCTACAAACAATGTACAAGAGTTCCTCTTGTAAAAATTTATTGGGTTTATGGGTACATTTTAGGTGGAATTTACCATCACATTCATCACTGAGAATTTGTACCTGCACATGATATATCTTGATTCATATTTTCTCCCATCCCTATAATCTCTCCTCCCTCCTATATACTTAAGCTTCATTTCCATTTTTTCCTTCTTATCTTCAATTTTCCTTTCTCCTTTCCTTTCCCTTACCTCCCCTCCCTATTTCCTCTTTCCCTTTGAGCATCTTCTTCCTATGTCTTTCAATTTTCAGTTCAATAATGGCCAGAAATGCTGAACACTTTTGTCTAATTACTGGCCATGTGTAATACTTCCTTTATGAAGTGTCTGTTCATTTCAATTGACCATAGTGATTGGTGTGCTTTTATTTTTTATTTTTATTTTTTTAAGTTCTCTACATATACTAAATATCATCCAATGTGTGAGGAATAGCTCGCCAAATGATTTCATATTCTGAATGTTGTCTCTTCATCTTTGTTGATTATTTACTTTGCTGTCCACAAAGCTTTGTGTATTTGGAGATTTTTTAATTAATTGATTTTATTGGTACATTTTATAACATGTTTGGAGTTTTTGTCAGGAAGTATCCTTCCTTTCCATCTCTTGGAAATGTTTGAGAAATACTATTCATTTTTCACTGAAGTTCTGAGAATAGTTTTCATGATTTTTATCTACTTTTTTCTTCCAACGGATTCAGTTTTTTTCTGTTTGAATATCTAGGCCTTTGATCTATTTTGATTTAATTTTAGTACAGAGTGAGTGATGTGGATTCCTAATTCATTCTTTTCACATGGATTACCTGTGGTTTACTAACCATTTTGAAAAATGACTGTTGCTTTGTTCAGCATGTGTTTGTGGCCCTTTGTCAAAAACTCAGGTGGTCTCAATGTTGAGCATAATCATAATGTGTATATATAATGCACCAATAAAGATTTTTTAAAAAGTTCAGGTGATACAAAGTGACTCTGGCTATTTCTATATCTTCAATGTCATTTCATTGTTCAACATATATATTTTGTGACATTTCTGTGCATTTTTAAATTGAATTCTTTTTTTTTTGTTTTGTTTTGTTTTGTTTTTGCTTTTTGGAGACAGGGTCTTGCTTTGTAGTTCAGGCTGGCCCTGAGCTCACTATGGTGCCCAGGCAAGCTGCCACGAACTCAGCAATCCTCCCGTCTCTACCTCCCGAGTGCTGGGATTACAGGCGTGAGCCACCACGCCCAGCATTATATGTGGTAACCGGGGATCGAACTCAGGTCCTTATGCTTGCGAGGCAGGCGCCGGAACCACTGAGCTAACCCTCTGGCCCTTAAATTGAATTCTTTATTGGTACATTTTATATACAGTTCACAATCACACTCAATATTGGGGAATTTGTACCAGTATATGAGAGAGGTTAATTCTTATTTTTACCCATATTCCCACCCACCCATAACCCCCTACCCCTTTATATACATGCTATTTTTTTCTTTCCAAATCTTTTTTTTCTTTCCCCTCATTACGTTCCCCCACCTCATTTCCTTTGAATATTTCTTATTTTACAAAATATATCATACATTCTGGAATTCATTTACATCTACTGGTTCTCCTACCAGAGAAAAGATACGATATTTACATATGTGTGATCTATTTATTTCACTTATTAGTGTGTCCTCAAGGTGTAGCAATTTGCACATAAATGAATAAAACTTGTCATTCTTTATGGCAGAATAATACTCCATTTTATTTAAAAAAAAAAAAACACATCTTCTTTATCCATTCTCCAGCTGATGGGCATCTGGGTTGTTTCCAAGATTGGGCTATCACAAACTGAGCTGCAATGAACATGGGTGTACATATGACTTTACAATATGAATCTTTTAATTCATTTGGGTATATTCCTAGCAGGGGATTACCTTGATTCCAAAGGCAGAAAGACCCAACCAAAAAAGAAAACTACAGGCCAATCTCTTTAATGAACATTGATGTAAAAATCCTCAATAAACTATTGGCAAACAGAATACAGAGAATTATCAAGAAAATCATACACCCTGATCAAGTCAGACTTATCCCAGGGATGCAAGGCTGGTTTAATCTACAGAAATCAATAAATGTAATACACTATATTGATAGACTCAAAGACAAAAAGCATATGGTCATCTCAATAGATGCAGAAAAAGCATTTGACAAAATCCAACACCTATTCATGATCAAAGCCCTACAGAGAATCAGAATAGGTGGACTCTATCTCAATCTAATACAAGCTACTGATGAGAAAGCAACAGCCAGCATCATACTAAATGGGCAACAACTGAAACCTTTTACACTAAGGTTGGGAATGAACAAGGATGTCCGCTGTCACCACTCTTGTTCAATATAGGAAGGGCATTGACTTTTGCAGCACCATACAGCTGGCCTTTGTTTTGGATCCAATGCATGCATCTGGGTCTTTCGGTTGAAGAGTTAAGATCATTTACATTGAACCTTACTATTGACAGATATTTACTGTTTCCTGTTGTTGCAGAATTTTTCTTTTTGTGTCACTACTTTTCCAGTTAAATGTATTTTTTCACTTTTGCTCTTTGTGATGTTGGTCCTACTGTCTCTACTTAGAATTCTCTGAAGTACTATCTTTTATGCAGTATTGGTGGTCATTAATTTCTTTACATTTTCCTTTCTATAAAAGATTTTCATTACTATTTAAATTTTGAAGAATAATTTTTTCAAGCCACCAGTGTTGGGTGCTGGTATGTGTATAGCAAAGGATGAGAGATGAGGGTCTACCTTGTCTTCACTGCTGGCTTTTGTGATACAGTTTGTGAGAGGCCTCATCTCATCACTCTGAAGTTGCCACTACCTGGCACTTCATTCAGTGACTTGAGTGGGACATTGAGTGTCAAAATTACCAAATGTAGGGCTGGAGGGTTAGCTCAGTGGTTCTGGCGCCTGCCTCGCAAGCTCAAGGTCCTGAGTTCGATCCCTGGTTACCACATAAAATGCTGGGCGTGGAGCCTCACGCCCACCAGCAATCAACCAGCAATTAGCACCACATACCACAGTGTTGGGCGTGGTGGCTCACGCCTGTAATCCCAGCACTCAGGAGGCAGAGACAGGAGGATTGCTGAGTTCCAGGCTTGCCTGGACTACATAGTGAGCTCAGAGCTAGCCTGAACTACAAAGCGAGACCCTGTCTCAAAAAAAAAAAAAAATACCAAATGTAGTCAGGCAGTTCTGCACCTTGATTCTTCTGAGCCATAGGAATCAAAAATGTCAATGAAATGAAACACTGGATTGAGGAAAAGAACACACCTTGGAGGAGAATTATGCTCTAGAACTGAAGCGTTACTTTCCTACAGAGATCAAATGAGAGATACACTTGGGAGCTAGGCACAGAGAGAGAGCTAGGCAGAAATTGCCTGAGATCCCCTGAGAAGCTGACACTCATATCAATAAGATCACAGGGCTTCTATTCAGTGGTTCTAGGCAAAGATTTGATGAGTACAAGATGTTAGTCCAGGGGTCTGATTGAGTCCTTGCATTGGTGTCTACTGTAGAAACTAGAGGTCTGATATTTGATATATCAAAATCTGGGCTTCCTCAGTGTCTTTACTAAAATCACAGAAGCATTTGTTTTCATTAAGTGTGTTTCATGAGTTATTCATTGGGTTTGTCAATAACCACTTTATATATGATGCTAAAGCTGTTGCTGATTTTACTACTATAGCTGAGAGATGACCATTGTTTCTGGAAACTGGCTTTCTCTGTACCCAGATCCATTGTGTGAGGGTTATAAGTAATACAGTGGTACATTTCTGAAAACTAAGTACTAGGATAAAGAAGTTACAAGGCTTAGCACAGGAAATAAATAGAAAACTAGAAGCATGAAAAGACAAGCAGTAAAATGCCTCCAAAATTTCTCAACCCACCCAAATCTGATACAGAGGAAATCAAAGGGGAGAAAATAGGAGCCACACAGCAAAACTTTCTGAAAAGTTATCACGGGAGATAACAAAACAGTTTAGTTAGGTACTTCATAGATTAAGAAAAGATATAACTAAACAGATGATGACAGTAATGAAACAAATGATCAGTGAGTCTAAAGAAAACACTAATAAAAATCTAATGGAGCTGAAGAATGAGATGCAAAATATGAATTCCTAGCACAGAAAAGAATTGGAATTCATTAAAAGCTCTCAAAAAGGTAAAGGAGATTAAAAATTTCTTAGATCTAGATAAAATAATCCTAAAGTCTACATGGGCCAAAAAAAGACCCAGAATGTCAAAATCAATCCCAAATAACAAGCATGCAGCAAGAATCAATTGTAATCCCAGATATGAAGCTACACTAATAAGTTAGTGTGATCAAAACAAGAGGATGCTGGCACAAAAATGGGCATGTAGGTCTATGTAAGAGAATAGGTAGAGCAGAAAAATCTCTAGGCACATTCAAACATTTGATCTCTGAAAAAAGCATAAAAATATACTGGGTAAAAGATAACCTCTTTAGTAAAGGGTTCTGGGCAAACTAGGTATCTCCATACAGAAAGCTGAGGTTATACTCAACCATTTCACCAGGTACTAATCTAATGTAAAAGTATTTCAAATATCTAAATGATATTATAATCTGCTGGATGATAAAGTAGGTACAACTCTTGTAGACATAGGTGTAGGAAAAAATTCTCTAAACAGAATTCAATGGAACAAGTAATAATAACAATTATGGGATCACATCAAATTTAAAAGCTTCTGTACAACAAAGAAAAAACAACCAACAGAGTAAAGAGACACCCTGTAGATTGGGAAAAATCTTTGTCAGCAATCCCTCCAACTGACAACTAACATCTACAATGTATTGAGAACTCATAAATGTGAGAATTCCCAAAAGAAAAAGCACAATGAAAAATGGGCAACTGAAATTAATAGACACTTCTCAGAAAAACAGATGCTTAATAAATATATATAGATATTAAAAATACAATCCCAGAGGTACCATTTTACCCTAGAAAAAATGTCTGTAATCCTTCTAATAGTATCAATATTATCAAAGATGTGCATTGTGGGAATATAAATTAGTACAAGAACTATGGAAAACATTACGGACACTTCTAAAAAACTAATGGAAATTCCATTTGACCAAGCTATCTCCCTTTGAGGTATCTTTCAAAAGTAATTAAAGTCAGCATATTATAGGGATATAGGCATATCCTCTTTTATAGCAACACACTTTGCAAAAGCTAGGTCATGGAAGTAGCATGTATGTCCATCAACACATGAATGGATAAAGAAAATGTGTTCATATAGATTGGAGTATTATTCTGCAATAAAGAAAGATAACCTTGAGGCATTCATAGCAAATAGATACTACTTGAAAACATAATGTTAAATTGAAATGTCTGTTAATTAAAAGATTAAGTATTGCATGGTTTGTCCTATATGAAGACAGGGAAATAGGAAGTACTTAGAAATTCAAATTCTTCTCCAAATTCTCAATTTCATTATTTCAAAGGTATTGTAACACATATGCTAATTTGTTTCATTTATACTACTAATTTCTCTTTGTTCATTGAAAGGAAAGTTTTGCGTTATTATCTGTTCATTTCTCTTTTGTAAGAGGGATTCTTTGTTTTATCCATGACTTGTACTCTGAGTAACATTTTGATCATTCTTTTAAGATTATGGTACACCGTGCATTAAAAATTATTATGCTCTAATTAATTTGTTATAAAACGTCTTTCTTTTTCTTATTCCTGCAAGGAAACTCATTTGTCAGAAGCCTACTATTTAATTTTTAAAAGAGTTCTTTAACAATACATAATAATTTGAGTAGACAATTGCATGTTTTTTTGTGCTTGAAAAACTTCAAGCACTCCTGGCCTTTAAGGTTTGTGCTGATATATCCGCTGCTATTCTGATAGGCTTTCCTTTATAAGCTGCTTGATGTTTTGGCTCTAATGGCTTTTTGTTTTATGTCTTTGTTTCAGATTTCTGTAATTTTGGCCATGATTTGTTACAGAAAGGTTTTTTTTTCTCATTATGTCTATTCAGGATTCTGTATGACTCATCATGTTGCTCTTGAATCGATTTCTCATGATTTTCTGTTGTGTAAGATATCCCTTGTTCAATAATCTACCTGTTTAACAGCTATTTGGACTTATCCTGCTTGCCCTTGTGACCCATTTTTTATAAATAAATTTCTATACATCTTGTTTACAAAGCCTCTGTCTTTTGTTGTACGATATACCTTGTTCATGCAGTACTGTAATTCTTGCTGGTTGTATTGTACAGTATAGTTCTGTAGTTTTATGTTCTATATATTATTAAATGTAAGAGGTATGTAAATAAAATCAAACTCACTAAGTTGAAGTTTCATTTTACATTTCTTTGTTTTGAATATTGTAATATACAAGCTCTATGTAATTATTCATTTAGTGACCAATTCACTTAATGACCTAGTTGAAGGAACCAAACTCAGCCTTAAAAGGAGGAATATCTGTAAAGAACACAGTAAGTGATTTACTCCATTACTTATCTTCACATCCTGGTGATCTCTCAGGGGTGTTTCAATTTTTCATTTCTACTTTCAATTGTGTTTTACATTTCTAGGATTTCTGCTTAATTATTTTTGAAAAATGTGTCATCTATATCCTGAATTTTTGGCTTTATTTCTGTCAGCTGTCTTCTCTAAGCTTATTGAATAACTTATTAAAAACCTTTACCTACTTACTTAACATTCTCTTTGAGTTCACTGATTATCTTACGCACTTCCTTATTTATTTTGATTGATTGAAATATTTTAGCTATTTGTTTTTTGAGTTTGTTACCTGTTCCTTCTTTCACTCACTGCTGGTGAGATTAACTTTTGTGCAGTTAAGAGATTTGGTGGAATTTGGTTTCCTTATTTTCTTATACTTCTAATTTTTTGGTGTTGAGGACTGAGGACACTTAAAATAGAAAATGTATCCCAAGAAGCCAATGAAGCAGTATTAATGATAAGTAGCGTGAGATGTAGAAGCTAAAGGAAGGAAAAAAGCAGAAAAGAAGAAAGAAGAAAAGAAGAAAAAAGCAAAAAACTCAAGTGAAAGAAATGATGTAGAAGTCTGTTGATAATATTTTTATATACAGAATGGCAGGAAGGGAGAAAGGATTTGAAAAATTGCTTACAGAAATAGGAAAAGTTGATAAGAGGAAGGAAAATATAATTGGAAACTGGGGATGATATAAGAAATTTGAAACCAATTTATATGATGGTAGAAATCTTGTTTTGAAATGTCCATGCAAAATTTTGGTGTGCATTAACCTTTTGGGCCAATAAAAAATAGTATATAAACTAAAGAAATGATTCAGTCTTATTCAACATTATATATATACAAACACCTCACATACATATTCTAAGAGTGGAAGAAAGGGAGTGCAAAACTATAATAAATAAAAAAATACTCGGTGCTGGTACCATTTGCCTCATGACACAGCATAGGAGGGGAGACTTGAGAGGATTTGTAAGGCAAAGTAAGAGCACTGGAGGAGTTTAAATGGACCATGCTGAAGGGTAGGAGATTCTGTCTGGTTTATGACCAGACCCAAAAGTGATTTACCTAACCCTATGAAACAGTCCTTGGAGTGCAAGAACGTGATCTGAATAAGTAAGGAACTATAAAGGTTAAATCATTAACTGAGCCCGACCTTCTCCATAGCAAGCTCCTGATCCCCTTCACTCTTAGTAACTTTGATACCAGATAAGACAGAGAAATAAATACAAATAGAAAGAGTGAAAATGTACTGCATTGATAATATTTGAGTAACAAATAAATGG
>PVIC010047539.1:0-13843 GCA_004025085.1 Thryonomys swinderianus | reverse complement strand
GATTACAGGCGTGAGCCACCACGCCCAGCATTATATGTGGTAACCGGGGATCGAACTCAGGTCCTTACGCTTGTGAGGCAGGCGCCGGAACCACTGAGCTAACCCTCCGGCCCCAGTTAATTCTCATTTTACCCATATCCCTACCCCCACAAACACCCACCCCTATATACATGTGCTTTTTCTTCTCAAATCATATTTATTCTTTCCCCTCATTACTTTCCCCTATTACATTCCCTTTGAATATTTCCTATTTCACAAAATCAATCATACATTCTAGAACTCACTTACATCTGCAGGTTCTCATACCAGATAAAAGATACAGTATTTACGTATCTGGGATCTACTTATTTCACTTATTAGTGTGTCCTCAAGGTGTGTCTATTTGGACATAATTGAAACTTGCCATTCTTTATGGCAGAGTAATACTCTATTTAAAAAAAAAAAACCACCACATCTTCTTTATCCAGTTTCCAGTTGATGGGAATCTGGGTTGTTTCCAAGATTGGGCTATCACAAACTGAGCTGCTATGAACATGTGTGCACATATGTTTTTACGATATGATTCTTTTAATTCCTTCAAGTATATTACTAGCAGGGAAATAGCAAGATCAAATGGGACCTGTAATCCTAGTTTTCTGATCTCCACACTGACCTGATCTCCATAATGGTTGTACAAGTCTACAATCCCACCAACAGTGGAGAAGGGTTCCTTTCTCAATGCAGCCTCACCAGCATTTATTGCTGTTTAATTTCACAATAGCAGCCATTCTTTGTGGAGTGAGATGAAATCTCAGTGTTGTTTTCAATTGCATCTCTCGAATGACCAATGATGTTGAACATTTCTTCATTATGTTTCTTGGCTGCTTTTACTTCTTCCTCTGAGAAGTGTTTGTTCATTTCAGACACCCATTTTTGATGGGTCTTTAAACTTGGGAGGACTGATTTAAGTTCTTTATTTATTCTAGATAACAGCCCTTTGACTGACAAACAGCTAGTAAAGATTTTTTTTCCCCATGTTGTTGGTTGTCTTTTAGCTGTGCCAGTGGTTTCTTCTGCTATGCAGAAGCTTTTTAGTAGTATGAGATCCCATTTGTTGATTCTTTCCGCTAGTTCTCATGCTGCTGAGGTTTTGTTCATGAAGTCTCTGCCTTAGCCAATGTCTCCAAAAGTTTTACCTAACCTGTTTTGCAGTAGGTTTACTGTTTCTGTTTTAATGTTTAAGTCTCTTATCCATTGTGATTTTAGTTTAGCACAGGGTGAAAAGATAGGTCTAGCTTTAGTTTTTGGCTAGTTAAAGCCCAGTTTTTCCAGCACCATTTGTTAAAGTGGCTGTCTTTCCTCCATTGAGGATGTTTGGCTTTTTTGTCAAAGATAAGGTGGCTTAGTATATCTTGAGTTGTTTCTGGATCTTCTAATCTGGTCCTCAGGTCTGTTACTTTGCCAGTAGCATGCAGTTTTTACCGTACAGTTTTAAATTGAGGATTGTAATAACCCCTGCCATGTCTTAGTTGCTTAGAATTGCTTTTGCTATTCTAGGTCTCTTGTGGTTCCAGATGAATTTTTGGACTATTTTCTCTAGCTCTGTGAAGTATGGTGTTGGGATTTCAATCGGAATTCCACTGAATCTGTACAGTAGTTGAGAGAGTTGAGCCATTTTGACAATGTTGGTTCTCCCTACCCAGAAAGAAGGGATGTCTTACCATTTTCTGATATCTTCTTCTATTTCCTTTTTCAGAGTCTTGTAGTTTTCAGAGTAGAGGTGTTTAACCTCCTTTGTTAGGTTGATTCCTAGCTATTTCATTTTTTTGGATGCTATTGTGAAAGGGAGTGATTCCCCAATTTCTCTTTCAGTGAGTCTGTTGTTCATGCATACAAAGGCTGTTGATTTTTGAGCAATGACCTTGAATCCAGCTACATTATTAAAGTTGGTGCTTAAGTATAGCAGTCTTTTGGTTGAGTTTTTAGGATCCTCTACATAGAGGATCATACTATCAGCAAATGATGACAGTGTAACTTCTTCCTTACCTATCTTTATTCCTTTTATTTCTTTGTCTTGCCTAATTGCTGTGGCTAATGTTTCCAGCATAATATTGAATAAGAGTGGTGACAGCGGACATCCTTGTCTCGTTCCTGATCTTACTGTAAAAGGTTTCAGTTTTTGCCCATTTAGTATAATGCTGGCTGTTGGTTTCTCATAAATAGCTTGTATTAGTTTGAGATAAAGTCCATCTATTCCAATTCTCTGTAGGGTTTTGATCATGAATGGGTGTTGGATTTTGTCAAATGCTTTCTTTGCATGTACTGAGATGACCATATGGTTTTTGTCCTTGAGTCTGTTAATATAGTGTATTATATTTATTGATTTATGTATGTTAAACCAGCCTTGCATCCCTGGGATAAATCCATCTTGATCAGGGTATATGATATTCTTGATAGCTCTCTGTATTCTGTTTACCAATATTTTATTGAGGATTTTTGCATCAATGTTCATTAGAGAATTGGCCTGTAGTTCTCTTTTTTCATTGGGTCTTTCTCTGCTTTTGGAATCAAGGTAATGGTTGCTTCCAGGAATGAATTTGGGAGTACTGCTTCCCTTTCAACTTCATTAAAGAGTTTGAGAAGTAGTGACATTAACTCTTCTTTAAAAGTTTTGTGGAATTCAGCGTGAAGCCATCAGGACCAGGGCTTTTCTTTGTTGGTAGGTTTTTTTAAAATTATATTTTAAAAATTACATTGATATCAGGTTGCTTAACATTTTTTTACCTTCTTTGTTCAGCTTTGGAAGTTTGTATGTGTCTAGGAATCTAACCATTTCTTCTATATTTTCCATCTTTTTGGAGTACAAATTTTCAAAATACATGTTTATTAATCTTTGGACTTCCACTGGGCCTGTGGTGATATTCCCCCTTTTCATTCCTAATAACATGGATTTGAGCCTTTTCCTTCCATTGTTTGATAAGGGTCTGCTGATTTTATTTATGAAAAGGCTATATTTTAAGTGGGACTGGGGCAAGCGACAAATATAACTCAGGTAAACAAAGTTAGGTTTTTTTTTTTTTTTTTTTTTTTTAAAGACAGGGTCTTGCTTTGTAGTTCGTGCTGGTCCTGAGCTCACTATGTAGCTCAGAAAAGTCTGGAACTCAGCAATCCTCCTGCCTCTGCCTCCCGAGTGCTGGGATTACAGGTGTGAACCACTGTGCCTGGCATTGTGGTATGTGGTACTGATTGCTGGTGGGTGTAAGTCACCATGCCTGGTATTGTTGTTTGTGGTTACCAGGCACTGAACCAGGGACCTTGTGCTTGCTAGGTAGGCGCTGGAACCACTGAACTGAATCTCCACCACAAAGTTAGTTTTCTTTACTGCAAAGTTTCAGTAACATTAAAATGCTAACACTTTGCCATTGAGAGTATGCAAACTCTCAACTAGTGTGGGATAATTTTAACTAAATACTTCACTGAATATTTAAGGTTCTTTTCTAAAAATATATGCATTACTTAATTGTACCATTTTTTTTCTCTGAGGAAAAAGCTTCCCAGAATGGGGAAGAGGAATGGCCCTTTGGAAAAAATTTTACTTAATTTAAAAACAAAAAACCAGGGGCCGGAGGGTTGGCTCAGTGGTTCCGGCGCCTGCCTTGCAAGCTGTAAGGACCTGAGTTCGATCCCCGGTTACCACATATAATGCTGGGCGTGGTAGCTCACACCTGTAATCCCAGCACTTGGGAGGCAGAGACAGGAGTATTGCTGAGTTCGCGGCGGCTTGCCTGGGCACCATAGTGAGCTCAGGGCCAGCCTGAACTACAAAGTGAGACCCTGTCTCCAAAAAGCAAAAAAAAAAAAAAAAAAAAAAAAAAAAAAAAAAAAAAAAAAAAAAAAAAAAACCCATATATGACATGTATTGTGAAATAGGAAAAAATATTCAAAAGGAAAATGGAAAGGGCAGGTAGGAGAAAGTAAAGAAGGGAAAGAAAAAATTTGATGGTTGAAAGAAACAAAGTGTGTATAGGGAGGTGGTTGTTATAGGGAGGGCAGAGGAATGGGAAAAAAATGAGAATCAAGATTTGTCTTGTATAGATACAACTTCACAATGTTGATTGTGATCCTAATGTATATATAAAACATACCAATAAAATTTAAAAAAACAGGAAACTAAAAAACCAACAAATGCATTATGATTATGGTGCAGTTTAAGGACAGAAGAGAAAAAATGTGATTAATACCAAAATTAACTTGGGGCCAGAGATTTAGCTCAGTGGTTTCAGCACCTGCCTAGCAAGCACAAAATCCCTGGTTTGACCGGGTAACCACATACAACAATACTGGGCGTGGTGACTCACACTCACCAACAGTTAGTGCTGGGCATGGTGGCTCACACCTGTAATCCCAGCACTCAGGAGGCAGAGGCAGGAGGACTGCTGAATTCAAGGCTTGCCTGGGATACATAGTGAGCTCAGGGCCAGTGTGAACTACAAAGTGAGACCCTGACTCAAAAAAAAAAAAAAAGACCAAAATTAACTTTATGATTATAACATATAAGAAGTTGATGATAGGCAACTTTTAAAAATTGAGAATTATTCAAAATTAAAAAAAAAAAGCGAACTGTGGCTTCTTGTTTCATAAAATGCACACACAGCCTGCTTATGTAATTTAAATACAAAACCAGAGTCAGGTGTGATGACTCACGCCTGTAATCCCAGCACTTGGGAGACAGAAGCAAGAGGATTGCTGAATTCAAGGCTTGCCTGAGCTACATAGTGAGCTCAGGACCAGCCTGAACTGCAAAGAGAGACCCTGTCTCAAAAAAAAAAAGAAAAAGGTACATTAAATACAAAACCAGAATCTATTCAAGGCACATATGCTTGAAGACTGGTGATGACTTTAAAGTCACGTGGGCTCTTAAAGATCTAAATACTACTGTTTTGTAAATCCTACCAATTATTTGTAAGATGGTAAGACTGAAGCTGCTAATTCCTTCCTATAATGTGTAATTGAAGTTTTAAAATATAAAGTTTGTGGATATTTGAAGTGATAGGATAGCTATTAACATAAGAGGATTGAGTATATAATGATATTATTGAGTGTGAAAAAGTATCATTTAGCCTCTGAAGAAAAAAAGACAATGAATGGAATTCTGGATCCATAAATCACTATAATCATTAGCATGTTGTTTAACCCAAGAATCAATTTTCTAATCAGAGTGAAATGTGGCAATATAGGTATAGTAGGACAGTGTAGATTAAATGAAAAACAGATTTAGTGCACAGGTATCTGGACACTCAGTAATGTCATTATGTACTCAGTTATGTTATATATTATAGAAAGATTAAATAATTCTGGTTTTGTATTTAAATAACATAAGCAGGCTGTGCATTTTATGAGACCAGAGGCCAGAGTGAAATATATTACTACAAATTCTCCTGAGTCACTCATTTGTATATGGACTATTTGGAAATTTGGAATTTGGGGAAGAAATATACAAGCACACATCAAATATTTAGTCTCTAAAATGTGTCAACCCAAATAAAAAGTCTAACAATTTCTGCAATTTTCGAAATGTATTCCAGAAATACCTTTTGGGGAAGAGGACATGTCCTACACGTTATTAAAAGGGAGTGACAAAGAAAGGAGCAAGTAGCTGAGCTAAAGCAAACGCTTCCCAAACACTTTCTATATCAATTCCACTCCTTATCCTCGCAAAGTGGGCATCTCTCTTTTGAATACATATGATTCTATATAAGATGCCCTTTGAAAAAAGTTTGTAGCTTAACAGGATTCGAAAAACTGATCACAACCAATGATTTCTTTGAAGATATAAAAGGATGTCAATCTCACCACATATATTCACATAAGATATAAAATCTGCACAAATCAGTATTTTATACAGAACATTTTCAAGATACTGCTTCTAATAATGTTGCCATTTCTTTCTCCCAGTATTTTTCTCAAAAAATTCACTATAGTTGATCTCCATAATAATTAATATGGAAGAAAAATAATAGGATTGAGCTTTAAAAAGTCAAAGAATTCCAATATATACTGAATAATATTACAATATACAGTAGGTCATTGGAATTAGAGGTTAGGAGAAAAGTGAAAAAAGGAGGGATGAGTACTCTTAAATCAATTTAACTTTGTAAATGTCAGATTTAGAATCATGCCAAAATCAGAACGACTATGCTAGCATTTAAATGTTCCAAGGTATTGGTGTGAACTTACACAGTATTTTCTGGCAGTTCAAAGTTTGCTCAAAAAAAAAAGACATTTTAAAAATACTCAAGAAGTGATAACAATTAAATTAACGGTACAATTTCATCTGGAACTAGGTCAATATTGTTAGCTTTTTCTGTTTGTTTTTTGGTACTGGGGATCAGGGATCAAACTCCTGACCTTGCACTTGCGAGGGAGACACAAGAACAACTGAGCTAAATCCCCAGCTCCCAGGGTCTTGCTTTATGGTTTAGGCAGGCCTTAAACTCACTATGTAGACCAAACTGACTTTGGACTCACCTGCCTCAGCCTCCCAAGTGCAGAGACTACAGGTGTGCACTACCACATACAGTTTTAAAAAAAAGTTTTTAGACCTAGTCATATAGCTTCTTATTTTATGTTAAAACAAAAATAAACACCTTTCTTCCATGCAAGTAAGACTAAGAAAATAAGAATCAGGACACTGCCACAGAACAGGGGATATAATATGAACAATTCCTATATAGCCTTCAAACTAGATAAACATTTAAAATTATTAACATAAATGTACTATATTAGCATAAATGTGTTATAGAAGATGGTATACAGGAAGACATTACATCAGTGAAAACGGAGAGGATGGATTCAACTGTACATTCTTTACTCTGGCAGCTACTGGAGTTCATCAGGCCTTGCTACACTGACAATAACAGAGTTAGGAATCATTGTCACTGTAAAATTACTACAGTCAACAAAGATACATGTAATTTCTTTCCATTAAACAAGAAAATACTTTAAAACAGAAAATCTATATTAGTATTAGATATCTTTAATGAAAGATTCAGTCTTCAAATTTATCAGAATAAATTTTTTTCTGATAAATTCATTTTGCCAAAATTCATTTTAAAAACAGGCCTAAAAGATTCCTCAGATATCAAATTCAAGGTTACTATTATTTGAATGAATGGCATGACAAATTTTGCCTATAGCTGCTAAAAATAATGCTCAATTCTTATTCACATTTTTAAGTAAAATTTATGTTAGAATAAGATATGAATTCTGGAAAGATTTCTGTTACTTTAGTGATACATCAAAATAGCACAGAACTAGAAAGGAAAATGTACAATAATAGAAGAAAACAAATTCTGGGTCTAGGGATTTTGCTCAGTGGAGTTGCTCCTGCCTCACAAGCATAAATTCCAGAATTTGATCCCTGATACCAAAAAGAAAACAGAAAAAGAACAAGAAAAGAAAGAACAATTCTGCTACGAAAATGTTCAAGTTGGGGGCCGGGGATTAGCTCAGTGGTTATAGTGTCTGCCTGGCAGGCACAGAGTCCAAATCTGATCCCCAGTACCACACATCACAATGCCAGGCATGGAGGCTCACACCTGTAGTCCCAGCACTCAGAGGCAGAGGCAGGAGGATTGCTGTGAGTTCAAAACTAACCTGGGCTACACAGTGAGTACAGGGCCATCCTGAACTACAAAGTGAGACACTGTCTCCAAAAAAAAAAGGAAAAGAAAATGTTCATGTTATTCTATATCCTATTTATAATTTGAAACATGTACACTGAAATACGTACCACTATGAAATATGTGCATTCTAATTCCAGGATGACTTTTAGCTGGTATTACTAAATTCAACTTTTCTCTGCTTGAGAGTCAAAATTTTAGTACTGGCCACTAGTAGCTAAAAATGCTTGCTTAAATCTTCAGTCCCTAAAAGATCCATTATACTGCTGATTTAAACAGATTAGTTTATGTATGTAATGCTACCATCAGATTAGAGCACTTTATTACCATTCCAGACAAATCAAATCAATACACGAGTAATTTTGGTGTAGTGTACTTTCTGTTGTATTGTCTTTATTATAACATGTAATATTAAAGATGACAGGGCTGGAGATTTGGCTCAGTGGTTCTGGCGCCTGCCTCACAAGTGTAATGATCCAGAGTTCGATCCCAGGTAACCACATATAATGCTGGGCGCGGTGACTCATGCCCACCAGCAATCAATACCACATACCACAGTGCCAGGCATGGTGGCTCATGCCTGTAATCTCAGTACTCGGGAGGCAGAGGCAGGAGGACTGCTGAGTTCCGGGCTTGCCTGGGCTACATAGTGAGTTCAGAGCCAGCCTGAACTACAAAGCGAGACCCTGTCTCAAAAAAAAAAAAAAAAAAAAGCCGAGCGTGGTGGCTCACGCCTGTAATCCCAGCACTCGGGAGGCAGAGGCAGGAGGATTGCTGAGTTCAAGGCTTGCCTGGGCTACATAGCGAACTCAGGGCCAGGCTGAACTACAAAGCGAGACCCTGTCTCAAAAAAAAAAAAAAAGATAACAGCAACACAAGAAATTGGGTAGCCACCCAATTAAAATACTGGCCATAGTACAGGCTAACTCAATGAGTTAGTTCATAAGATTTTTTAAAAACCTAAAGGATTTCCACTTCTTGTAAAGCATCTCCAACCAACCATATCCATAACAATAACAAAAACCTGAAAGAATTACTCTGAATTTCAGTTTTAATAACTGGCTTACATGCCATTCTCCTATTCTGCCTTATTCTATCATTTAAGTCATTTAAATGTGCAATGACATGTTAAACGAAGCATACTAAGTTCTTAATTTGTGGAATCGATTTATCACATTCTAAGCAGCTGAACAGCTTGACTATTAGGCTTTTTCTTTTTCTAGATTTAAAGTTTGCTGAGTAATATATATCATAAAATCAGAATAAAGTTGAACTTTCTCCCCTATCTAGTAGTATATGTGCTGCCAAAGCGAGCACCTTTCTCCCCTATTTAAATGATCATGTCAGTGGCTTTCAAATCACATTCCAGAATAAAATGGCCATCTATAACAACAGCTGTTGACAGTAAAGTGGGAGTGAGTTTGGAAAGCAACATTTCAACTTTATTTTCAACATTTATTCTAGAAACATAATTGATTTTGAGACTAGAGTAAAATTCACAATAGTGGTCTCACAACCTTTGTCCCACTTTGACATCCATGACAGAGTAACCTTCTATATCCACCCCCTATACTCCATTGAACATGAATCCCTAGGTACTTAAACAATAATTTCTCTGAGATATGTTTAAATGTAAATACTATGTCACAGAATACACACAATAAAAGAAAATGCCAAACTGCAGTTTCAAAAGCAGTACCAATCTATACTTAAACTAGCACTGTATGAGAATGTTTACAAAAGATCTGCATATGATAGGTAAAGAGATGTTTTTCTTGATAGCAATACAATTACTGCCAAGGAAATAAGTGATTTATCTCATTTTTAAAAAGCTGTTCTGTCACATAGTTATTAGAATTTACTGTTTCCTCAATGTTGACTATGTAGTGTTATAGTGGAAATAATACAACTCTCAATTTGCTAGATGCCAGATATGCCAAGTACACGTATAAAATTAAAGAATGAATTCTAAGAAACAACGGAGGTAAGGAGTAGGAAATACTTACTAAGAGAGATACCTCCTGAGAGACAGGAGAGGACCCAGGAAATGAGCCCATTTGTCAAAGGAAGTCTTACTGAGCAAAATCATGAGGTGGGCACAAAATCACGAGGTAGGTACTGTGTGGGTCAAAACTATGATCAACCATTAAGATTATAAGCACAGCCCCTTAGATTATATTGATCCAATACGGAAGTGGGTCACATAGTAAGGATATGTAGAAAGAACAAAGAACTTTTTAGGAAAGTATGAATTAGGTCTTGGTCACCCACTAGGGTAAGTGATGTCTATCCAGACTTTACTGGAACAGACGAGACCAATTATCTTATCCCTGGGGAGGTACTCAGGTCGTTCTGTCTTCATCCTGAAGCCTAGTCTTGGGAAGAGAGGCCTCCAGCCACAGCTGTAATGTCTCATTCTCCGCACTGACTCCCTTGAGGGCCTCGTCCTGTTTGACTGCCCAGAATATTTCTACCTAATTTAGCTATCTATATCATCATCATGATAATTTACAAATCATGTATCTATTCAGACTGATTCTCAATGCCAACTAAAAGCACAATAATTTACAAAGTTTTTAATTTTAAAGCTCCTACTGGACTCTGCAGTCCAAATTTAACTATCTCTGGAAAAAGACAAAAGGAATCTTCACTGTTAAAAAGCTCCACAAGTGATTTTGATGTATCATCAGGAGTAGGAACAGTCTGTCCATCTATCTGTCTAAAAATGTACTGCCTCCATGTCCCACTTTACAGAATCTGTAAAGTTCAGATTACTACTCCTTACAATCTTTCATTAAAATTAATGACCCAAATTGTGACAGAAAGTGGAAAATTAGGTTATATCAAGCCCAATGTGTTGTCATATTTACTCAGTTACTTTAGAAAATTAAAAATAATCTTAAAAGAAAATTATTAGAACATTCACTGTATTCTGTTGACATAAAAATACATTTTCTAGTATTTTTAAAATTCTACTATAGAATATAATATTGAAACTAAATTTCTCAATAATGTCAAATTGTGTGGAATGCCCTTAAGATCGAATCTAAAGGCAACATTTATCAGGTCAAACACTGTGAAGTATTGCTAGCATAGTTTTGTTTTTTTGTCTGTTTTGTTTTTAATATAGGGTCTCTCTATGTAGTGCGGTCTGGCCTTGAACTTTCAGTGATCCTTTCTTTTACCTCGGCTTCGAAGTGCTGGGATAACAGGTGTATGACACCCTCCTCAGATTATTCCCCCAAAATTTATAATTGCTATAAATTATCTTAAAACTAAATATTTCTTCCCAAAAGACAGTGAACTGGTCAATTTATCTAGTAAGTTCCACACTACCTCTGTTACATAGCCAGAGCCTAGCACAGTACTATAGTTAACAGCATCAATACATAATATGGTAGATGCTTTAGAATTAGAATTTTGACTCTATTAACTCCCTCTCTGTTTGACTATGGGCAAGTTAATTATACTCTGAATTTTCATTTCCACATGTGGAGATGTAAAATTTAGAAAGGTGTTAGTAATCTGGCTCCTCAGTTAACACACTAAAATTTTATTTTCTTTCTTTTTTTTTTTGAGACAGGGTCTCATTTTGTAGTTCAGGCTGGCTCTGAGCTCACTATGTAGCCCAGGCAAGCCTCGAACTCAGCAATCCTCCTGCCTCTGCCTCCTGAGTGCTGGGATTATAGGCATGAGCTGCCATGCCCTGCACTGTGGTGTATGGTACTGACTGCTAGTGGGCATGAGTCACCATGCCCAGCACTGTAGTATGTGGCTATCTGGGACTGAATATAGGACCTTGCCCTTGCCAGGCAGATACCAGAACCACTGAGCTAAATCTCTGGCCCCTTCTTTACACTTTTTATTTTTATATAATGCCTTGCTAAGTTAACAGCTGGTCTTAAAACTTGGGAAACTCCTTCCTCAGCACAGGGATTATAGATATGTATCTCATGCCTGGCTTCTTTCCTTCTTTATGTAAATTCAAAGTCATTAAACCCCAATTCTACTCTTAAAATCTAGTGGAGGGAGCTGGGGATTTATCTCAAGTGGTACCACGCCTACTTTGGAAGCACAAAGGCCTGAGTTCAATTCCTGGTACCGCAAAAAAAAAAAAAATCTCATGGAACATGGGAGCTTGTGAAAATCACAAACACCTATTCAGCCCAGTTGGCATGTGCACACAGTGATTTTTTGCACATGACAGTTTGAGAGGCATGGTCCCCAACGGTAAGAGTCTCAGTAATTTCTCAGGAATGACAGAGAACATGAATGAGAAGGCAGGGGCCAAAAAACAAAACGTGTAAACAGTGTACTTAGAAGCTCTGCCCAAATTTTTAGTCTAATATTAAATCTTGGAGGGTTGGAGTTCTGTAAAGTAGGCAATAGTCCACAAAGTGACCTCCATCCATAAGAGGTTTGGCCTCCCTCAAATCTTATCCTTTGTACTGCCACTAGTGGGAGCCTTCTATAATACACACACACACACACACACACACACACACACACACACACACACACACACACATTTTTAGTCTTGGGTTCAACTGCTTTACCTGCTCTCCATCATTCAAAGTCCAAATTCCTTACCATGAAATAGAACTTGAAAACAAGACACCATCCTACCTTTCACCATTCCTGCACATAGCCCCAGTACCAGTTTTCAAACCATGCACTCACCCAGGCAGCTTAGTATTTTGCAAAGCTTCTCAGTTTATCCAAAGTGTGTCTTAGAGGTCAAGGATCACTGACTATCTATCTATAACCAAACTACCTTCTATGCTTCCATACAAAAGCAAACAATACTCTAGTCCCATTACTTGACACTTACAGTTTCCTTGTCCTCTGAGATGAATTCATCGAATTTCTTAACAGGTGAACTATCATCTCTTTTTGAAGGCAAAGAGATACCTTTGCCTACCTTTTCCAGCAGGCAGATGGAAACAAAGGGTGCTTATTACTTGCTCCAATGCGCCCCTATGCCTATATGTATGCGTCCCTACATAGCCCACACTGCCTGTGTCTAAATGTCTCTCTATCCTACTAGCCACTGGTCTCATTTGAAGGTAGAAATTGTATCTTATTCATGTTCATAGTCTGTGTGGACACAGAGATTAGAACATAACAGGTATGTAGTAAATGTTTATTGGAAACAACACTAAATTTTTGCAGCCTGCTTTAAGAGGGCACAAATAAAGTAAAATAAAACAAAACCAATAATGTCCTACCTGCTAGGTGGTTCCATTAATATGAGGAACTTTTTATTCTACAATTCTACATTTTGAAATGAGTAAATTCACATATTCAAAGTAATTCATATATGAAATGAGTAGATTCTATCAACCTAACAGTGACTGTCAGATGCCTTTTAATTTTAATAGTAAGAGGTGAGAATAAAATAGGAATGATCCTGGGTGTCTGAAGAGCACTGGTAAAAGGACACAATGTACAGAAAGAAAACTTTAATGAACTGAAATTATATGAAATCCTAAGAGTCAGCAAATAATGTTTACAGGATGAATCATAATAAAGTAAACATATTCTTTCTCTTGGAATATGGAAATAAGACCAGGAAGAAAAGCCAAGAGAGCTGAAGATAGATATGGGTCAGTGGGATGGGGGGGCAGCTCTTTAAAATAAATACACTGTCTAGTACTGTTATCTGGTTTATGGCTTTTACTGAGTAATTACTTTAAAGACATGATATGCAATGTAATAACTATTGTTAGTCTCTTATTTATTGGTCAGAAAAATTGTTTATAAAATAAGGGAAAAACCTATTATTTAAAAAATCAGACTAGGAAACAGATTACCAAAGAGTAAGTGATACATCAAAAATAGTGGAATAGAACATAAACTTTATCCCCACATGCACAGGAGAAGAAAGCAGCACTTTTTTTTCCCCAACAGTTATTATCAATTTCTTTAGTTCATGACCCATGGATATCTGTAAATTCATACAGATGAAATTTCATCTCAATGGAATTTATTAATAAAGGTACCTCCTACAAAAGCTAAAAACTGGGATATGTCTTAACTTCTTACATGGAAAGACCGATCAAAATAGCAACAACAAAGAAAGTCACTTCTTTGAATATTAAGGAAAATATATAATCTACAGTAATTTCCAAACTACTGTGCCACTAGGTTTACCTATTAATTTGTAAAAATCCCAGATACAG
>PVIC010047538.1:0-13828 GCA_004025085.1 Thryonomys swinderianus | reverse complement strand
CTGAAACTACCCGAACCTGGCCTTTACTGTGTCACATTAGACTCTCCCTAGAGCATTCTAGAAATTCTCTAACTCCTGTCTCTAGACTTTTTCAAATTACTTCTATAAGCCAGTTCCAAAGGCTTCAGAATCACATAGGTATAGTCATAGCAGTGACCACACTTCTCTGATACCAATTTTCTGTATCAGCTTCCTCACTGCTGAGACATAATACACAATTTAGAAGAGAGGTTTAATTTGGCTTACAATTTTAGGTTATTCAGTCCATGTTGGGTGGCTTTATGGCAGAAGGCATGGCAGATCAAAGATATTTAGTTCACGGTGGTCAGGAAGCAGAGCAGGGGAATAGTGCCTACGAGGAGGCGGGAACCACACGGCTCACACCTCCATGACCCACCTAGACATACCCAGAAGTGTGCTTTCTAATCACTTCAGCATTTTCTAATCCAACAAAGTTGACATCACAATTAGCAGTCACACTTTGGAGCCGTCACTTTTAAGCCCTGGCTGTAGGGACCTGAAAGGTACGGAGAGAGTTAGCGTGGGGGTCACAGGGATCCACACGCTCGCTGCCTGGCTCCATGGTGCGGAGAGAAGCAGGTGCACAGAGCACCCAGGAGCAAGAGGTGATGGCACGAAATGGTCATGTGCCTCTGAAGGGACAGCTATTTCTGTTATTCAAACAGGATGAAGAGGAGATGGAGGAAGCAGCCAATCAGAAGCTTGCTCTGCAGAAAGCCAAAGAAGTTGCTGAAGTTAGCCCCATGTCTGCTGCCAACATCTCCATTGCTGCGTAAGGCTCCGAGGAGCAGATTGTGGGTGGCATGGGACAGTAGCAGAGTCTGTGACCAGGACAAACCGGGACCCCTTCCACCGGCTTCTCAGAACTCTTCTTGCCTTGAGCAGGGCTCATAAGGACATAGTCCCCCCAGAGCAGAGTGCGGGGCTCAGCCGGGAAGGCAGCGTAGCTTCTTCCCAGGCTGAGGATGGGCAGGAGGCCCTCGCATTCAAGATGGGATTGGCGGAACTGCAGCATTTGCTCACTTGATGGTCTTGGAGGCTCTGGGGCCCTCCCTTGACAGAGCCTGGGAGTCTGTCCGTGGTGAGGAGTCAGCTTGCTGCTCTTATGTATAGTTTTCCCGAAAGGTATTTGGTCAACCAGGGTGTTCTACATGGCACCTCAGCCGCCCAAAAGACTCAAGGGCGCTGGAGTCCCTGGGGGTGTTTTGCATTGGAACAGAGGTCAGGGAGCTTCTGAGATGAGGAGGTGCAGTGTGGGGTGAGGGTGAGTCCCGAGGGGCACTGGTCACTCCGCTGGGAGGACTGGAGACTTGAGTTTGGGCCCAGCGGCAGTGGCTGGGGAAGGCAGCTGTAAGGAAGGGGAGGGGGTGCTGGCTGAGCTCGGTCGCAGTGCACAGCAGAGCGGAGGCGTTTCCCTCGGGCTCCCCTCGATCTGTGCTGCTGAGTGTATGCGTGAGCATCAGTCGGGCACGCTGGGTGTGACTGGGTCAGAGTTGCATGGTCTTGAACATGGAAGAATACGTGTGAAACCTGCATGTGAGTGTGTATGCACTCTAGTGGCCTTGTTACTGCCCTGAAGTTAGCACGGAGATGGCATTTGCAGAGGACTAGTCTCCAAGCCGAGCAGAAAGCTGTGGCCATGGGGGAGATTCAGGGGGAAGAGGCTGCGGCCCGCAGGGACCCTTGCAGGGAGCCAGGCAAACTGTGGACATGGCAGCTTAGCTGCTCGGAGGCTCTGACCAGTCTTTTGGCTCTGTTTCCTTTCTCTGGCCAATTCAGTCACTTAGTCATTTGCTGCGGCCCAGCAGCCTTGCCCCTTATCCTCCTCCACATGGGGGAGGAGGGGTCTGCAGGGAGACAGTAAGCAAGGGTTTCTTGCCGGCTCCCAGCCCGTGCGGCCCGTGTGATGTGTCTCCTTCGTACCTTTGCACTGTTCCCTGGTGAATGCTTGTCCTTGGCCCCTTCAACGTGGTCAGTTCTGAGAGTGGGAAGAGCTCATCTGCTCCCATCTGGGCCAGGACCTCGGGGAAGAGGGCGCAGGACCCTCACCACAGCCCTGAGAAGTGCCTAATGCCACCCAAAAGGAAGTCTAGACACTTTCCCACCACTCCCAGGCCCCGTTGGAGGCACCGTGTGCAGGCACAGAGCACCTCAGGCGCAGGGCATGAGACACCCGTGTTGGCCTGAGGATCATGGGGTTTTCTGGATAGGAAAAGGGCTTCTGTCCTGGGCGTCCACCGGGGTTCTGCCTCAGTAAGTCCTGAGTGTGGTGTCCCTCCAGAACCGGGTCACGGCCCCCAGCTCGGCCCCTGTTCCCTGCCCTCGGGGACTGGCCGTGAGTCCCGTTGGCCCACTTTGGGGTTGTGAGCTGTGTGGTATGTAGTCAGTACCTGACCCCACAGGTGGCCCCAGGTGACCACGAGCCCTCCGGGGAGTGCGGAGGGAGCCTTTGTTGGGAGAGCCCTGTCCTCTGAGTGAGGCTGCCCCTGTCCCTTGGCTGTCATGTGGAGACTGCTGAGGGTCAAGATGTCTGCGTTAATTTCTTTTTTCTTTTTTTTTTTTTTTTTGCTTTTTGAGACAGGGTCTCGCTTTGTAGTTCAGGCTGGCCCTGAGCTCACTATGGTGCCCAGGCAAGCCACCGCGAACTCAGCAATCCTCCCGTCTCTCTGCGTTAATTTCTGCAGACTGAGCTGTGGGGCTGGGGACAGAGCCCACCGCCGAGGGCCCCTCATCCTGCCCCTTAAAGCCGCGTGTACAGTTTGTGGCCTGTGAGGATAGACAGGGAGCACCTGAGATGTTGAGAGGCCTTCAGCGCTGTGCGAACCCCGGAGGGCGTCAGGCCCGGGGTGGCCCCTCAGGCTTCCGGGAGAGGAGGGTGCTGGGCTTGACGTCCTCCTCCTGGTGCTCTCTGTGATGGCGCCCTGGCGCCCTCCGGGCTTCCGCGCACCGTCTAGTATTCTCATAACCTCCGTCATCTTACACACACGCCGTCGTGCACAGTTGCCATCCCCACACACTCTCAGCTCCCCACACGTGCCCTTGCTCACCAGCTCCTCAGGTGGGGTCTCCTCTCTGCTCCTCACAACTGTGTAGAGACTTGGACCCTGAGAAGGCGGCCCCCAGCACCCCTGTCTTCCCAGGAAGTCAGTGCGAAGGTCAGTGGCAGCGAAGAGGCTTCTGGTTTTTCTCTGTGCTTCTGCACAGTCCCTGGGATGTGGCTGGTAACACAGTCCAGTGGAAGGTGCATTGGTGACTGAATTCACTTGGCCCTGGAGCGGTCGTGGTGAACGGGAAGCAGCTGGATTTGAGCCTGTGAACTGAGGGCCTGCAGTGCAGTCAGGACCAGGGCTCGGGGGAGACGGCCGGGCTGGCCGTGTGCGTGGGAGGGTGCTGTTGCCCCCCACGTGCCTGGCCCTCTCAGTCACCTGCCTAAGTCCGAGAGCAGAGGAGACGACTGTCCGGATTGTGGCAGAGCCTCTGGTCGTTCCAGACCTAGGGCCCTTCTCGAATCAGCATGGCCAGATTCACTACTGAGCTACGGGCCTCAGAGGCAGCTGTTTCTTGTCTTCCACCCATGTGGGGTTTGCCGTGTTCACTTCAGTTTCTTTTCTGCACATGTGGAATTGGTCCTCAACTTCTGCCTTACCCTGAGGCTTTGGTAGGCGCCCACACGATGCCACCTCTCGCCTCCTGCCCAGAAGTGCACTGCAGCCTGTGCCTGCACTCGCAGGGCATGAGTACGCTAGCGTCTCTTCGAACTCTCTCTTGGGTTTCTCACTTCTGTTTGTGTTTTGTTTCTTGCATGTGCAGCTTTGTAAAGCAAACTCGAGGTACTGTATCTCGCAGCTCATCTGTCTCCAGCGTAAATTCACCGTGAGTCGCTCTGCTACAATACTCCATCTGTGGCTCCATGATTAGCACACACACATACCTGCCCTCCACCGCTCGCTCCGCTCCCTCCTCAGTCATGTGCTTCACGGTGGACGCCTGGCTGGGAATGGGGGGCATGCCCCGACACCCCTTCTCTGAGCTCAGCCTCTTTGTCGACTGTCAGTCTGTGTGCAGCTGCTTTGGTGCCTCGGGGCCACTGGCTTCTCAGAGTGATGAGACGCTGTGAGCTCCGAGAGGCCAGGGTGTGTGCAGAGGTGGCGGGAGGGCTCCGGGGCCGGACGGGCCTCCGCGGTTCCCCCAGCCTCTACTTGGAGGGAGTGTAGCAGAGGTTCTTGGGAAAGTCTGTTTCAGCACAAGCAGAACTCACTGTGAAGCTCACGGTGCGTGGGTCAGGTGGACCATGGGATTCCGGGCTGGCCCTTGTAGGACTGAGACCAGTGTGCCGGGCTGGCCTCTCCCTGGGCAGCTTCTCTGCAGGATGCTTCCGGGTGGCTCTTCCGCCGGGGTTTCCCTGTGAGAGTGAGGCGGGGCCTGGCCAGTGGGGGTCCCTGCAGGTCGAGTGCAATTGGACCACTGGTATGGCGTGGCCAGGTGTCCTCCTTGCATGTCCTCCCTGGTGGTGACGAGGATGCCGTCCCTCCCTGTGTGCCTCCTTGGCAGCCAGTATAGCACCAGCCTCAGTCTTCCCACAGCACTGGTTGCTGCTGGCTGTTGAGGCCCTGATGTCTCCTGGGGCAGGAGAGCATGGCGAATCCACAGAGCGAGCAAGATGTGGCTATGGCGTGGGCAGTTTCTACCAGGGCTCCCGCCTCATGGCAGCAGTTGCAGGGGCTGTCTCAGCCTGGAGACCCTTCAGGCCCCTTTCTGCACCTCCCCAAAGTTTCTGGTTGGGCGTGGTGAGCTGTGCTCCCTGGCACGGCTGGGTCATCCCTCCCTCGGCTCTGGGTCAGGGCCACAGGCGGGACTTCTCCGTGATGCCTTCATGAGCCTCTTAAGGAAGAGCTGCCCAGATTGGAGCTGCCGGCCACAGTGCACTGGTGGCTGGACTCATTCTTGGGTGCTTTTATCCCTTGCAATTTTGGTGGAGAAGAAGAAAGACTTGTGCTGTCCACACCGGGGAGAAGTCGGTGGGGTTCGTGCGCCGGACAATTCCGGCAGAGACGCAACTAGGACAGGGTAGGGCGACTCACAACTACACGGAGGTGAGGCCCCTGAGAAGATTCAGACCTCGGCTGCGTGCGGAGGACCCAGTGGTACAGCTGGGCTGCGGCAGAGGGGGGCAGGGGACCCAAGAAGAGGCTGGGTGGACGGCAGCCTTCGCCCAGTTGGCCAGTGCCCTGCCCTGCCTGCAGTTGTGAGAGGGTGCTCTGGGCCCTCCAGTGATCCGGTGTCTTCAGCCGCGCTCGGGTGACTCCCGGGCAGGAGAGAGCCCGCGGCGGGCCGTGAGGGGGAGCCGTGCAGTCTGACCTTCCCGCTTCAGTATGTTGCCCATTGTCTTCACTGTCTTTTGCGGCAGGTGCCGTGGTGCCGGCCCTGGGCTGTGGCTTCAGCTGAGGAGCTTCCTCCCTGCTGAGCAGGGCTTAAGGGTTAGGCTCAGCGTGGGCTGCTAGACTGCTTGACAGGCCAGAGGCAGGGACCTCACTGGGCTCACACGACGGGGCAGTGTCTGTCCTGGCTCTCTCTGTCTCATGCTGTCCAGCACCGCTGAGAGATGGTGGGGGGTGGGGCGACCTCGGGGCCTACGCAGAGGACCCTAGGGGTTGAGGGTGGTGCAGCAGCAGAGCCAGGGGGCTGGAAGATGGCTGGTATAGGCCAGTTCAGGGCCCTCACTCACTCTTGACCTGCTACACCTCTCCAGTGTTTTTTTTTTTTTTTGAGAAAGGGTGTCACTTGTAGTCCAGGCTGGCCCGGAGCTCACTATGTAGCCTGGGCAAGCCCCGAACTCAGCAATCCTCCCGTCTCTGCCTCCCGAGTGCTGGGATGACAGGCGTGAGCCACCATGCCCGGTGCTGTGGTGTGTGGTACTGATTGCTGGTGGGCGTGAGCCACCACGGCCGGTATTGTGTGGTTATGGGGATCGAACCCAGGACCTTGTGCTTGCGAGGCAGGTGCTGGAATCACAGAGCTAAATCTCTGGCCCCAGCACTCCAGCTTTGAGGAGAGGCACAGACGACATTTCTGCTCTTGCAAGTGCTGTCGTGAAGGCTGCTCCCACGCAGAGAATGGAGTTTTCTCTCCGTCCCCCTGGGTGGCTGACGGCAGGGACAGGGCCTCTCTCGAGCCTTGCTGTCCCCGCGGGGAGCCGCTGGCCATGGTGCAAGGGCAGCCAGTGCTGCCCGGGCAGCGGGGGCCCAGCTGGGGCCTCGCGCTTCTCTACTCCTGCTTCAGCCCTGCACGCACCTTCTCCCGGCTCTTCAGTAACTCGCGTGGACCCTGAGCGGGTGCCTCTGTCTCGCTTAGCCTCCCGGCCCAGGGTGGCACTTGCCCTTGAGATAGCTGCGAAGGCTGGGTGAAGTGGGGTGGAGCCTGGGCACCGGCGCCTCTGCTGTCATTGTCCGTGGCGCCACTGCTACTGCCTCGGCTGTGCCGACACCTGCAGAGGCTGAGACTGAGGCTCTGGCCTCGGATGAGTTTCTGCCTGGTGCCAGTGGGGCTGGGGCTACCAGCTGTGCCATCCTCCGCAAAGTGCCAGAGCTTTCCACGCACCCCGCGGAGCCCTCTGTGTGATGCTGGAGCAGAAGAGACCCTAGACCGGTGAGGCTGGCATCTTGTGGAATGTCGGTCACCCCTGTAGCTGGAGGGCTCCAAGGGCCTCGGAGGGCTGTGTTTCTCCTGGCGGGAGAGTCTCAGGGCGATGAGAGGAGAGCACTGCTGACCACACGGGGTGTCACCAGCCCCATCCTGACTTTGGGGCTTCTGGTGATGGAGTCAAGTGGCTCCTAGTTAGGGACGGCCACTTCGAGGAGGACCAGTGTTCCCTGAAGGTGTGTGGTGCCAGCCACCTCCTGAGTCCCTGGCCTCCTGGCATACAGCGTTCCTCTGGGCCTTGGGGTGGGGACAGACATGCTGTACAGCTGGGGTAGGATCGCGCCCCAGAGAGGCTGCCAGGCAGCCCTGTCTTCCCAGTGCCTCCTCCTCCTCCTCTTCGGTCCTTCCTGGCAAGCTCACCGCCTGCTGGGACCCTATACCAATTCCTGCTGATGCCAGCTACGCCCCTGCCTGCACCGCGGGACTTGGAACCGCTGCCCACCTGCCCACGAGGGGCCTCGCGCTCGCTCACCCCATCGGTGCTGTTCCTCTGTGCGGTCCTGTGGGACCCTGGAGGGGTGGGGCCGAGACCTGGGTCTAGTTGCCCACCTCTGACCCGTGTCGCTGCGCCAGGGGTCCGAGCGCTCCTGCCGCCGCCCCTCCTCCCCTGCCCCTCGCGCCCTCACCATGCCTCCATTGCTGTGTGTCCATCCGTGCCTCCCCGCACCGTGGAGTGCAGGGCAGTGACGCTCACCGCAGGTCTCCCCGCAGCAGGCAGCAGAACTCGGCCCGGGCGCGGTCGGTGTGGGAGCAGCGGGCCAGCCAGCTCCGGCTGCAGAACCTGCGGGCCAGCTGCGAGGCGCTGTACAGCGAGATGGACCCCGAGGAGCGGCTGCGCTATGCCACCTCGCGCCACCTGCGGCCGGACATGAAGACGCACCTGGACCGGCCCCTGGTGGTGGAGCCTGGCCACGATGGACCGCAGGCTCCTGCTGGGGGCAAAGCCCGGCCCGAGGGCGCGGAGGCCACAGAGACCTCGGACCCCCCCCGCCGGCACCACCGACACCGCGACAGGGACAGGGCCTCTGCCACGCTGCCCTCAGCCAGCGAGCAGGACCGAGACAGAGCAGACGGGGCAGACGCGCAGAAGGCAGGCCGGGGAGACGGCGCGGAGGCGGGGGCCCAGGAGGAACGCGCACGTCCCCGGCACGGCCGCGGCCAGGAGGCCCGGGGAGAGCGTGGCCGGGGCCCCGAGGGCGGCCGGCGCCACCACCGCGTGCACCGGCACGGGCCCGACCTGGCCAAGGACAAGGACGGCCCTGCAGCCAAGGCAGAGCGGCGCACTCGCCACCGGGGCCCCCGCGCCGGGGCCAAGGAAGCAGAGACGGGCGAGGAGCCCGGGCGCAGGCACAGAGCGCGGCACAGGGCGCCGCAGGCGCGGGAGGCCGTGGACAGAGAGGGCGAGGCCCCAGAAGGGGACAAGGAGGCCCGGAACCACCAGCCCAAGTATGTCAGCGGCTTGCCGTGGGCCTGGTGGTGGGCGGGGAGTGGGAATCAGGTCCCCTTTGTGTTCGGGAGGGAGGAGGGCTGGCCCAGGTGACGCCCCAGCGTTCCGGCCGATGGGCAAGTGAGCCAGGGCCAGGCAGCCCTGACTGCTGCTGTTGGAGCCTCCCTGGCCAGAATACTCAGAGCTGCCTGGCACAGAGTACGCTCAGGGATTGTCAGGCATCATTTTACGCCACCCCAAGGAGCAGGGCGTGGGGGAAGCTGTTGTGTTAGGGCAAACTCACCAAGAGCAGAATGGCCTGACTCTGCAGGAGTGCGGGCGGGAGGCCCCGAGGGGGGCTGGGGGCTGGGGGCTGAGGCGGGGCGGCGTCACTAGAGGGCTGTGACAGACGCCCAGGCCACTGAGGCTGCAGGAGACCTGGGGCGAGAACTCCAAGGCGAGGCCAGCATCTCCCCACACCAAGCAGGTTCAACTGGCTGAGGCCGCTTTTATATGCAAAGTTCTGAGCTGGGCTTCTGGCCTGGTGGGATCCCTAGTGCTGCTCCAGACGTCCTAACTCTGCACGCAGTTCTGTTCTGTAGATCTCCATCTCTGTATCCGTGTGCCTGCTCATAAATGTGTGATGCCAGCAGGCTTTGTGACTTTGTGCCAGGGACAGGTAGATGAATTAGCCCCATACATGCCTTCTGAATCAAAAGACAGAAGTGTACAGAGTAGCAGAAACTATGTACAATGACAGAGCAGTGAGGAATGGTTAAGATTTACTTGCCCTGAGCAGAGTGTGAAGAGGGAGGTGTTGCAGATACAGTAGGGTTTTGAGATTGTCTTAAGCTCGTTTTGGTACCAAGGATCAAACTCACAACTTTGGTGCTTCAAGGCAGGCGCGGTGCCACTGAGCTAAATCCCCAGCACTCTGCTGTGCATTCTTGTTTGCAGGGAAACTCACTGTGACCTGGAGGCTGGCGGGGTGATGGGCGTAGACCCTGTGCATGCCCTGCCCAGCACTTGTCTTCAGAAGGTGGAGGAACAGCCAGAGGATGCAGACAATCAGCGGAATGTCACTCGGATGGGCAGTCAACCCTCGGACCCAGGCACCACTCTGCATGCCCAAGTGACGCTGACAGGTCCTGCTGGGGAGACCACGGAAGTTCCCAGTGAGTATTGCCCGTGCCAGCCAGGCCAGGGCCACTTTGTACAGGTCCAGCTACCCTTCACTTCTGCTCCCTGTGGTCACTATGGGGCCAGCTTGCCTCTTTGAATTGTTCTCTCAACTGGAGAGAAAGTCTTGCTGTCAGCCTCTGTCCTTTGGTATCCCTTGACTTTCTCATGACCCAGAGGTGACGGAAAATTAGGCTTCCATCTCTTTCCTTCCGGAAATGTTTGTGTTGCCTGCTAACGCCAGGCACTGTGTTCGAGTGCTGGAACACAGAGGAGGAAGTTGTATTGTCAGAAAGATGATCACAAAGTGTTCTCAACCCTTTGTAGTTGCATAAAAGCCACTAAGGATTGTGACCGCTTCCATGACAAAGGCTGAGGACTGGTGGGTGTGGAGGAAGTTTCTCCTACCTGTTCCTGCATTCCCAAGGTCCTTCTCTGAGCCTTCCACAAGACTTTGCCTGAAATGTCCTTTCTTCCCTCCTCAACTTTCACATGTGCCTGTGAACCGAGCTGGGCCGGCACTGAAGGCACGGGGGGTCAGCCAGTCCAGCAGAGAGAAACCTGCAGGTAACAAGTCCCAGCCCTTCCTGCGGCGGGGTCTCACGATCGCCCGGAGAAACCATTCTGGGGGAGCAGGGAGAGACCAGCTGGAGGCCGGCACAGCGTGCAGCCCCTTGCCCCTCCCTGCCGGCAACCGCAGGTGTACTTTGTCTAGAACGGTGCCCTTGTAAAGGTGTCACCAGGTGCGTCTACGGCATGCCGCCTTGCAGATGGGCTGCTTTCACTTGGTGGCATGTTCCGAAAGTGCCTGGATTTCACTGTGCAACTTGATAGCTTATTTCTTTTTATCTATTTATCATTCATTTATCTATGTACCTATTAAAGAACATCACGTCTACTTTGCTTTTGGTATATATATATATATTTTTTTTTTTTTTTTTTTGAGACAGGGTCTCGCTTTGTAGCTCAGGCTGGCCCTGAGCTCACTATGTAGCCCAGGCTAACCTCGAACTCAGCAATCCTCCTGTCTCTGCCTCCCGAGTGCTGGGATGACAGGCGTGAACCAGCACTGTATGTGGTTACTGGGGACTGAACTCAGGACCTTGCACTTGCGAGGCGGGCGCCGGAACCACTAAGCTAAATCTCTGGCCCCTAGACATGTGTTTTATAAGTATATTATTTTTTCCAGTCTGTCACTTGGCTTTTTATTTTCTGAATGTTTGGTATTTTTGATTGATGCTTTTGGGGGCTGGGATTAATCACACCCTTGCTGATACCTCTGCTAGAAGCAAAAATCTAGGTTATTGATTTTTATATGTTAATTATATATCATCCTACTGTTTTGATTTCTGAAATTGCTTACTAGTTTTTTAGTGTTGATTCTCTTTGCTTTTTTCCAAGTCTGTTGTCAACATGTCAGTGGATATAGCTGCAACTCTTCCTTTTCAAGTCTTAGGCCTCGGTATGAGTCGTTTGGTTGTGCTGATGAGTTAGTGAGTACCATCACCCTGTTTCTGCCTGCACTAATCATGGATTCTGGTGTGGGGCCTGTAGGGCTGTGCGCATGTAGAATGGTTTTATGGCATCCATTAATTCCTATTTCAGTAAGTGTTTTTGTCTAGCAGGGATGTTGAATTTTTGTGATCTTTTCATTATCCATATAGATCATATTTTCCCCTTAAATATGCAGATACATAGCAATGAATTTCCTAATGTGGAACTACCTTTGTAATCTTATAATAATACTCATTTGGTCATTATATTTATTTTTAATGTACCATTGAGTTCTATTTAATATTTTAGGAAAGATACTTGGATTGATGCTTTGAGTGAGCTATGTGCAGTAACTTCCTCATTTTATGGGTAGACGTTAAGGAGGTTTAAGATAGCTTTCTATCTTAAACTATCTTTCAACTTCACTACTCCATCCCTGAAACTGAGGTGCTCTGAATGGGAGCCCCATTTTTTACCTTTTGTTTCATTTCATTTTCTATTCTTTTGTACTGAGAATTGAATCCAGAGTCTTATATATTAGTTAAGTGCTCTACCCCTGAGCTAAACCCCAGGCCTTTCCCATTACTTTAAATATTAAATTCCTAAACTATAACTAAAGCACACTTAAACATTAAAAAGCCACAAACTATCATATTAGGTCATAAAATGAGTGATTTTTTTTTTTTTTAGCTCACTAGTTAAAATAACTACTAATAACTGATTGCTTTGAATGCCTCCTCTGTTGAAATTGTACTTTTTTTCTTTTTTTTTGAGATGGGGTCTCGCTTTGTAGTTCAGCCTGGCTCACTATGTAGCCCAGGCAAACCTCGAACTCAGCAATCCTCCTGTCTCTGCCTCCCGAGTGCTGGGATTGCGTGAGCCACCATGCCCGGCACTGAAATTGTTGTACTTTTGAAATACAGTTATATATGGTGCTAATAATTTACCAGGTGGATTTTTACTCTTGCCTGAGTACAGTGTTATTTTGTTTGAATTTTACAGATGTACACATTTTTCTTACTTTAAATCAGCCAAAAAAAAATTGTGACGAGTTTTACAACATTATAAGTTTTTTCTTTTTTTTTTTGCTTTTTTGGAGACAGGGTCTCACTTTGTAGTTCAGGCTGGCCCTGAGCTCACTATGGTGCCCAGGTAAGCCGCCGCGAACTCAGCAATCCTCCTGTCTCTGCCTCCCGAGTGCTGGGATTACAGGCGTGAGCCACCACGCCCAGCATTATTTGTGGTAACCGGGGATCGAACTCAGGTCCTTGCGCTTGCAAGGCAGGCACCGGAACCACTGAGCTAACCCTCCGGCCCTATAAGTTTTTTCTTAACCTGATTATTTGGGTACATTTTATATACACGTTATAATCACAATCAACATTGAGAATTTGTACCAGTACATGACATGACTTAATTTTCATTTTTCCCATTCTCCTGCCCCCACATCTATTTTTTACAGGTATAATATATATTGTAATATATATAATTTCCCCCTGAAATGTGGACCTTAGGAAAATTGGAGGACCTGTACTGACAAATCTGCCTGAGGAACTCTTCTGTGGGTTATAACAAGTACTGATTAGTGAAAAGGATCGGAATGCTGACTTGTGCTCTGGGGCAGTCCAAGACCCGTTAGCCCAGTGCGGGCACATCCTTGTCCTCCCGGCAGCTGGGAGGCTCTTGCAGGAGGGTTGGCACAAGGTCAAGACCAGCCTGAACCACGTAGTGAGCTCTTGTCTCAAGAGGACAAAACAACAAAAAAAGAGGAACCGCTGTGTAATGTGTTGATTTAATAGAATTGTTCTCTTTGTTCGTTTCCAGAGTAGATTGTGTTGAACTAGTGTTACTTTTTCTCTTAGATATTTGGTAGAATTTGCCAAAGAAAGATTTATTTTTAGAATTTTCAAATTAAAATAGTTTATTTTGTAGTTATTAGGCTGTGCTATCTGTTTTATATTGAATGAGCTATAATAGTTTGTGCTTTAGGAAGAAGCAATGTATTTCATTGTAGTCGTCCCATTTGTAACTATCATAGTTATGTATTGTATTTCTTTATTGTTCTTTTGATGTCTATATTGTGTGTAGTGATAACCCCTTTGTCATTCCTGGTATGTTAATTTCTCTTCTTTGTTTTGCTAGAAATTCACTAATTTTATGATATTTTAAAAAATGGATTCTCTTTTCATTTATTTTATTTTATTTTATTTTTTTTTGCTTTTTGAGACAGGGTCTTGCGTTGTAGTTCAGGCTGGCCCTGAGCTCACTATGGTGCCCAGGCAAGCCGCCGCGAACTCAGCAATCCTCCTGTCTCTGCCTCCCGAGTGCTGGGATGACAGGCGTGAACCACCACGCCCGGCATTGTGGTATGTGGTGTTGATTGCTGGTGGGCATGAGTCTCCGCACCCAGCATTATATGTGGTTACGGGGATCGAACTCAGGACCTTGCGCTTGCGAGGCAGGCGCCGGAACCACTGAGCTAACCCTCCGGCCCTCTGTTATTTTTGTTTTTAATATCATTTAATTTTTACTCTATAATTTTATTCCTATTTTGCTTTATGCTTTTTTTGGTCCTTTTTTAGTTTCTTGAAGTAGGACCTTAGATTATTGATTTTATCTTTCTCTCTCTTTTGGGGGGAGTACTGTGGATTGAACTCTGACCTTGCGCTTGCCAGGCTGGTGCAGTATGGCTACACTGTATCCCTGGTCCTGTCTTTTCCTCTTGTACAGTGTCAGCATTTAGTGCTATATGTTCCCTCTCAGCACTTCTCTGCTCTATGCTCCTATGCTCCATGATCACATGATAAATTTTATGTATTTTCAGTTGATTTTAAAATGTCCCCGAAACTTTCTCTTTGACTCATGGATTATTTAGAAGCATGTAATTTAGTTTCCAAGTACAGTATTTGGAATTTTTCTGTTGTCTTTCTGTTACTGACTTCTAGTTTGATCACTTTGTGGTCAGCAACTGTAATCTGTACTCCTTTTTTTTTTTTTTTTTTTTTTTTT